>SWBL01000290.1:0-67527 GCA_024195585.1 Aureobasidium sp. EXF-3400
AAGGAGCCTTTCCTCATCTCCTACCTCGGCTCCACCTTCAGCCTCAGATCGGGCGACAAGCCCCACGAGATGGTCTTCTAAGCGATTTGACACGACACACAAATGGACTTTGGTTGCGGTCAATGAATGGAACGGGCGCGTGGTGAGCAAGAGCAATATTACTGCGGCGCTTTGAATGTTACACCAAAAATCGGACATGGGCTTGTTCTTTTTCTCCCCGCTACAAGGCACTGCGACTTTCTTATAAAAAGATGAAAATCATTGCTCAAAAGCTTCCAAAATATCATGTCCGAGGCGCGCATAGTGCCGCAACGACTCTTTTTTTCTAGTTCCATAACCCTTTCCCAGTTCCAACCTTCAATACGTCACTTGTCTACAGTCGATCGATCGAACAGAGCCTCGCCAGGCGCACGCATGTCCAGCCTTCCATGAAACTTCCTCTCGAATCTCTTAGCAGTCACAACAAGCGCCTTTGGAAACCAAACTACGTCCTCATCACCCTTCATCATGTCGACTAGCGCCTCTGCAGACTTGAGACACATGACCATGCCATGACCATTGAAGCTGGCACAGACAAACATGCCTGGCATATCAGGCATCGATCCCACATACGGCAATCCGTCTGCACTCGTGCCCATCACTCCTGACCATTCCTTAACAATTCTTCCTTCCTTTGCGTCTTGACCCCAATTGTCGCCAAAGTAGCCTGCTGTGTAGTTGTAAAGGTAGGTCGAGATCTCCGCATTCAAGTCTGTATCAGAAATGTTTCCAAACTCGGATGCACCAGCATTGGCTAGTCTTCCCAGCCCGCCGCCAATGACTATAGTACCAGCATCCAAAGTGCCTGGCGGTCGAGTAATCATGTACTCGTACCCTTGAGCATAGATGAAAGAGTAAGTCGTATCCAAGCCCGGCAACGTGGACCCCGGTCGTTGTGCTGTGATCTGTCCGCGCAGAGGAACAATGATACCCTGCATCTGCGGCAACAAATGCGCAGTATATCCGTTAGTCGCTAATATTAGATTGGCGGTCTCGACGCTGCCTCTCGATGTCTTTGCTGTCCATCTCGGTGCCTCTGGGTTGAAGTTCTTCGCTGACTCGATGCTTTCGACTGGGGTGTTAGTCTGCAGGTTTAGACCTCTCTCGAGACAGTGCTTTAGCATCCCTATGGTGAAGCGATATGCACTGATGCTTCCCGCCTCATACACAAATGCTCCCAGAGCATCAGGAGTATGACATTTCACCTTTGCCTCTTCTGCTGATAAGATCTTGTACTTTGCTGCCGGGTCATCAGGACCCATGGTCTCTTGCATCCTGGCAATGGCTTTCTTGCCTTGTGCAAGAGCTTCCGCATCGTAGATGATGTCTACAGTATCGCAGGGCGTAGATGCGCAATCAATATTCAGATCTCGAGCCAAGTCATGAGTTTCTCTAATGTTGGCGTACTCCAGACGAGCAATCTTGATGGCATCTTCAAGACCATGTTCGGCTTCATGTTCAAGGAAGCTGCGATAGCTTGCTGCTTTTGTATGGCCGCCTAAGATTCAATTCCGTCAGTATACCGTCCAAACCAGTATCAAAGACTATCTGAAAATTACCATTGCGACCTGTGGCCCCACTACATGCTTGTCTTGCTTCCAGCATCAATATGGAGCTGTTTGGTTTCTTCTTGATCAGATTGTAGGCAATAGCTGTACCACTGATGCCACTGCCTATAATGAAATAGTCTGCATATTTTGGTAACTCTTTTGTGGTTTGCAGATTTGCTATCTCATCTGGTGGGTCTTGCCAATATGAGGTGGTTGGGTTTGGTAGAGGTAAGTCGACTGGTATGCGGGCTCTCTCTTCCATGGCTGAGACGATTTCTGAACGATATTCAGCAGGATAGTTGCAATGTGAAATGGTCTCACGAGGAAAGCTTATGGATCATGTATATCTATATATACCAACCTTCCATGTCTTATTTAGGTAGGTTGATGCGATATTGAAGATAAGGAAAGTGGAATCAAACAGCCTCGGGTCTTGCCAACTTGATCAATTTCACGATTCACAGCTGCCATTAAATCCTTGAAAGATGATGAGAGATGCGGTAACTAGCTAACCTTTCCGGCCGCTGTTTCAATCATCAAGACCTTGTTGTTGCTGAAAAGGGACGAGGGTTATGGAAGAACTTCGGGCGTTGGGCCGATGGATCTTCGAGCGAGACCAGCGACGCGGCAATTTTCTCTCAACATCACAACTCAGGCACGATTATTCGACACTGGAAGCAAGAGCATAGGAAACACAAGAGCAAGAATGAGGGTCAGAAGAGAATAATACACGAGCCAGACAAAGTGCCAGTATCTACCAGCAAATGGTCCGAACCCGATGATCATAATGAATACAACAATATGGATACGCTCTCGGAGCGAGTCAACAACGACGATATGCCTCTCAATACCCGGCCCGCGGTTGATGATATGAAAGGAGTGTTGGGCGGAGCAAGAAGAGACTGAGGTTACCCATCTAGGGTATCAACACCAACATGGCGTTTAGATGAGTAGAGGGTCGGCCTCTTCCTTCTTGTCCTTCTTGCCCTTCTTCTTGCTGCCTCCGCTGGGGAGGCCATCGTTGTTTCCAGGAGTCTTCTTCTGGTGAACGATGAAGCGGGTGTAACACTCTTCTTTGTCCCACTCGAAACCAGCGAGGTAGGGGTTCTCACCCATGTCATCATCATCCTATACACAGTGGTGGTTAGACAATGTCACACACGAGTGAAGTTACATGGGATCAGATCATACCTTCTTCTTGAACTGCTTGTAGATGGCATCTACTGCGTCCTTGATCGTCACTCCTTTGAGGTTGCGAGCAGTGACGTTAAGTCCTAGTGGGAAGTGTAGGTCGATCTTCTTAATTGGCGGCGTCACGAGTAACTTTTTTAACACATCCTTGTCGTCGATTGTGTTTGGGTTCTTGTTTAGCTTCCTGGGTATTGTCAGTATCTGGAGCCAATACTCACACGACATACCAAGACAATATCAAAAAGAGCTCAAGGCAACATCGGCAAATCAAGGCAGACTAACCATCCGAGTTTCTGGGTTTCCGGCGCTATTTGCAGGTCGACCTTCTCCTGTTCTGCATAGCAGTCAGAGACACGTGAGAACTGATAAGAAGTTATCAAGCTCCAACTTACCTAGATCTTCGATTCTGAAAACACCCGAGACGGTACTGCTGGTTCTGCGATGCTTGATCTGCTTCTCATGGCCAGGCTCGTAAGTGGTGTCAGAGACGGCGGAGTCGAGTCTGGTCAGAGGGTGTTCAATCTCGGCAGACATGGTTGGAACTGGTGGTGTTTAAGCTTAGGATAAGCTTGAAAGCTGGTGCACGTGGGTAGGCAATTGATTAGGAGCGTTATAAGACCGACTTGACGAATACAAGGCAATCTTGGGAAGAGAAAGAGGAAGGGCAAGAGCTGAGGGAGTCGACAGTTGAAATACCTAGACAGCAGTCACGCCGTGCGGGGTTGTCTGACGATTGCAGTGGCATGCCACTGGACCACCACAGGTTGCCCTTACCTAGCTATCCTAGCTCCAAGCCAAGCTAGAACAGCTCTGTACGGAGCTCGAAGGAGATCATTCCACTTCAGAGCAATGTGCACGAGACCATGCAACGGCACTTTCCTGGGGTATCACGCTAACCAATCGACGAATGCGGGGAAAACCTTATATCAATGCGTACCTCGAAACACACATCAAAAGCAATTATTGAGGGATCTCCAGGGGAGATTGGTGGTATCGGTTCAGTTCTGGAGGGACGACTTCGTGGAAGTGTGAAGTGGATTCGTGGAGTTGTTCAAGGCTTCGCGAGTTTGACACGCGAGCTTTCTCAGCGAAGCTTCGAATCCAATCACGCCGCATCACGCCAACCTGGAGAGCAACCGACAACCCCCCGGAAGTACGGATTCAAGAGATGTGCGCTGACGAGGCACTAAATCTCGCAACATAACGGGGCGACGACTATCAAAGGTACTTTGAGAGTTGTGAGGCATGTGACCCTCTCACGGCCGCAACTCCAGAGCAAACACAAGGCAAACATTCCCCTCCTCGGTACCTCGACCCTCTACCATTATGATGACTCGGCATGCATTGATACCATGCTTACAAGATCCTCGCGGGAGTTAAGTAGGCTTCCTGCTGCACTCGTGAAGCGTCCAATGATAGCATCAAGGCTTCCAGCACCCACCTCATACTGTATGTTCTGTCCAAATCCATCCGAGCAGTTGTGCAACACAAGCATAGTGCCCGCATATAGTGGATTGTAGCTGTCGGAGGGGTCCTTCTTGCTGTACAGCTCCTGCTTTGTCATCACCCGCACTTCTGGTGCAGCCGATAATGCCGTTCGCATCCACGAGCCCCAGCCCGGTACCTCAGGCAGTTGGAAGACCCGCATCTTTCGCGGCTTTGTTGTCTGCAAATAATGCTTCAGCCCAGCAGCATAGATGCATGCCATCAGACCATTTTGGCTGCCAAACCCTTCGATGAAGATTTTAGGTGCTGAGAATGTGTAGATATAACCTTGATGTTTGCAGATTCTCTCGAGAGCATCCATCTCGTTTCGAAATTGATGGTACGCAGTCGCGACTAGAAGTTCGAGTGAAAGCAACGGAGTCTCCTTCTCAGATGTCGCTGACAACCAAAACATTTCATTCCTGACCTGTTCTAGGACATTGCTGCAATCAGCTTTCAAGACCTTGTTGGCGAGGAAAGACTTGGCTTGTGTACGCGACATGGCTTTGGCGCTGCCCACTTCGACACTTGGAAGTTCACCATCCAGAACCAAGTTGTATACCATGAGCCGTCGCAAAGCATCATCGTACCTTTTTCGAACATCCTCAGACTGCTTCTCCTTGGTAGTGGGTATGTTAAAGTCCACGATGAGGGTCGTCTTGATCTTCGTCAAGGAGGCCAACTTCATCATCACCTCATCCGTCTCAAAATCCTGGTGTATCATGTTGCTTATTAGGATTTGTCGACCGCGCCTGAACTTGCCGCTCGGAAGGTACGGCGTGAAGGTGTGGCCTTTGTCATAGCCTTTCTCACCATGCAGCCAGGCCAACTCTAGAGAGGTGACAAAGGTATGCATGGCACCTTCCATGTTTGTGATTTTGTCGCCCTTCTTGAACTTGACTGCAATAGCTGTTCTCTTCTTGCAGCGCATCAAGAACTCGATCATGGCTGGCGGTACAAACCCCGAACAAGCTATCCATGGAGGTGAAAGTTCCTTGCAGTTGGCAATCCAGTAATTGCGTGGCAGTTTTGTCTTTGGTACTGGTGTTTCTACCAATTTTCGCTTGAGATGTCTGGCGCAAGAGGACGAAACGGATGCTTGGCCTCTAGCGGCCTGCTCCTCTTGCGTATGTGCTCATCAGTGTTCGTCTTTGCGAGCTTGACGCTTGGACGGCGGGCTCGTGATTTTGATCGAGACGTCCTGGTCGTTGGTGGCGGACTAGGTGTGGTGTTCCTTCCTCTCTTTGCTGCAGACTTGACTGGCGTTTTCCTCCCGACACCAGTTTCGGCGGTTGTTTGCTTTTCAGCATCTTTCGACGGGCTGCCACGAATTCGAGCCATTTTTCAAAAGGGAGACTGAATGACTGGAAACGGATTTGGTACGGACGGAGAACTGAAGATAAAGGTGTGTGAACTTGTCTGAAATTTGTCTTGTGGAATGCTAATCAGTACCCCTAGCAACAAAATTCCGAGACAAGCAACACAACCTCCTTGGCCTGTCCTCTTCCCCTGTGCTACACGTTGTCACAGTCTTGCGATCAACCCCTTTCCCAGTCGAGGTATATGGTTCTTTAAGCTATCGAAATGCACAGTTGCGATTTGAATACGAATCTGGCCATGGAGATAGCCTTCAAAATGTTCTCTCTGTGGAGGCCACATTCTTCGCGAAACTATTGTGCATTTCTATAGCTACAATGAACAATCTTTAGCATACTTGGGAGACTCTTAAGAATGACCGACAATGTTTCTTGGTTGATAGAGCTCCTCGAGGTACTTCTCTTCCTCTTCGGTCAAGCTCTTATCGTTTGCTCCAAGCGCCTCGTCCATACGTTCAACGCTCGAGAAACCAATGATGGGACTAGAGACACGCTTGTTTATCCAAGCAAGGGCCACATGTGCCATCTTCCAGCCCTTCTTCTCGGCAATCTCTTGTACTCGCCCAATCGTCTTGACATCAATCTCCGAGGTTCCAGCCAAGCCTTCAGCCTCCTTGGAAGATCTTGTTGTGCTTCCGGCTGCTGATGCAGGGCGAGCGAGATGTCCGCGACAAAGAGGAGCCCACTAGAGCTTTGTTAGCACATTCTCGACAAGTCCCTAACGAATTGGCTTACAGGAATGAGACCAACGCCAGTCGCATCGCAATACTTGTTCATCTCGCGTTCTTCTTCGCGGTACAGCAGGCTGTACTGGTTTTGCATGCTGATGAACTTGGTCCAACCATTCTTGTCGGCACAAGCTTGCATCATACAAAACTGGTACGTCCACATTGAACTTGCACCGATGTAACGAACTTTGCCAGAGCGAACAAGATCGTGCAGTGCTTCCATAGTCTCCTCGATAGGAGTGTTGGGGTCGAAGCGGTGGATCTGGAGCAAGTCGAGGTACTCCAGATCAAGACGTTTGAGTGACTTGTTGACAGCGTTAAAGATGGCAGTTCGCGAAAGTCCTCCTTGGTTGACGTAGTCAGGCGACTCTGAAATCTTCTGGCCGTATGATATGGTTTTGATTCCAGGCTCCTCTCCAACATAGGCAAAACATTTGCTCAAGATGACGACCTTCTCTCTTGGGATCTGATACTTCTTAATAGCTTTGCTGATGATCGTTTCGCTTGCACCGTTGCTGTAAATATTGGCCGAATCCCATGTGTTGATGCCCTTGTCGTAAGCAGCCTTAAGAAGTGGTAGTGAGGCTTCTTCGTCTAAGATCCAAGGTTGCCATGCTGGGTCACCGAATGACATGGCACCCAAAATGGGCACAGAAACTCGTAGTCCGCTCTTGCCCAGGCGCTTGTAGACAGCTTTGGTGTTCTCAATCTTCTCGAGCACAGGATCTTTTTGATCGGACATGTTGTCAATGGTGCAAGTGTGTTTACTTCTGTAAGAGGCTTCAACGAAAGGTACACAAGCTCTTCGCAAGGAACAATCGCTAGTATTTGTACTCGAGTGGACGGCGGCTAAACAGAGAGGGGCTACATGGAGTTGCGGACATAACGGTATGTCCGTATATCGTCATTGTCATGGAGTTAGGATATACCGTGATGGCCATACCATCAATGTTTGGGGCTCTGACTTGCACTAGACTCAAGCCGGACCTTCTTCTGATAACAGAGTACCACTCCCGTTTGATTTAACATAATTCTCGTTATGCTTCTGTCACTTTCCTGGGGAGTAGCTGCGTACTCTCCATTGATCTGTTAGCCCCAAAACCACGCGATCACGACACAAGCCATTATCATGTTCAATCGTACTTGTCTGTAGATGATTAATGGTTATTCCAGAGCTAGAGGTCCTGAGATGTCATCCAAAGTTTCATTATTGTGTTTAGTGCTACATAGACAGATATTCTAGGCATCTATGTTGAGTGGCAGGGTCATACCACCAGCTTTGATACGCTGCCCAAGTCACGTGCGCCTCCGGCTAAAGAGTCCGCCGTTGACAACGCAGCTGATGCCATTGATGTTGACACGTTCGCTGTTGCCATCAATCGTCACCATCCTGAAAGCTTCGAGCATCTCAGCCGTCTCTGCTGCATCCAGCTTTATCGAGACTGTACGTCTTGTGAGCATCAAGCCGTACACAAGTAATGGTGGAAGCGAGTCAGACCACTGATGATGACATTGAAGCATAACGCGATGACTAGCGAAAGTCGTGCACTTGTCGCGATCATCTTTCTATAACATCACAAAGATTTGCATGTCCCAGGCATCACCAGCGGAAGGTAGACAGGTGAGCCATACACCCTCAGGAACAACCTGTCGAATGACGGCGAGGTGGGAAAATCCGGCATGGCTTCCGCTGCACTTCAAAGCAGCCGACACCGCTGGACGCCATGATACATGCATGCATACATGATCGACGACCTTGCAGTCGGGATGGAACGTTCCACATTGCATGTTGTTGTTTTCTGGGTTAGCGGAGCGATACTGCGGCTACCCTCCTCGGTTCTTTTCCTTCTCTCTATTGTGCCGCGATCAAATATCCGACTGACGATAGAATGTGTGGATAACTGCAGACCGCGTATCTGTCAGCTCAATTTCCTTTCCGCAGATATGTCAGTAGACGAGGTCGAGAAGGAAATCTCTAAAAAAGGAATGTATACATTGACCAAAAACTACGAGTCATATTGAAGCGCCTCATCGAAGTCCTGCTCTTGGAGCACTCCAATGCTCTGCCGAGTTCGACCTCGTGTCGTAACCAATATTCTGGAACGATCCGGTGCAAGCCAAGTTGATTGGCATGACTAATCTGGCAGGTGACAGGTCGTAATTGATAGATAACAGGCGGTGGAATGACAGTGCTGCAGGGAATTGATTGGTATCCGTGAGGAACGATCGTTTAACCAAGGACCAGGTAGGTGCATTCAAGTGCCGGAAGTAAATATTATCGCTGGGACGGCAAGTGCGACCGTTAATAGCTCTTTACCTCTGCTCTGGGCATCAGTGGGCGCAGTACGGTCCTCGCGCTTTGCTTCTCATGTGTCTGATAAGGTCGTTTCTGGTCGATGCTTCTCGAGCTGTCTGGCTGGCATTCCAACCGACCCAGAACTTTCTCTGTCAACGAAGGCACGAACGGACCCATTCGGCGAGCTTGGACTGCACGCGATAATGCACTTTCATAGACTTGATTTTGATGCAGGTCCGAGGCAAAACACACCGCACTTACCACATGATGTTGGCTTTGACTCCTGTGTCACGTCGCACAGGAACATTGATCAACATCTGACCGTGTGAAGCGATCTGGGCAAACACGCATAATGAGATTGCGCAGGATCAAGATCGATGAGGCGGAGAAGAATGCAGACGATCGATCCTGTTGTATCCTGGTTCATGGGAGTCTTCAAATCTGAGATTATAACAAAATTCAGATGAGGAGAGAGAGTTAAGGAGAAACTTTTCATTTTTTGGTGTAGTGTATTGAGCTTCAAGCGCATATATACTTCACCCATTGGTTCAAGAAGAAATCAAAGATGAAAAGGGCATATCTGCTCTTGTACTGGAGTGAAACGCCGTATCCTGTCCTGTGGTCCCGTAACACTGTCCAGCAGTCCTCTTGAAGGAACACTCATGAAAAGACAAAAAGAAACCAGTGTGCTGTGTTCCACTGGTTCGAAAGATATGTGGAGAGTCAACATCTACAGGGTTGAGATGCGGAAGGAAGAGTGTGTCGAGTCACTTCCTGCTGCTAGACTTTGTCTTGTAGCCATATCGCGGCGCAGGTGGTTTACAGTCACCTAATGATGACAGTCAGTATCTGTCGAGTTGTTCGGGTTGTTGAGTTTTCGAAAGGATCAAAAGTCTTACCGCATGGTTCTTCGAATCTGTATTCTCTGCACAGATGGCGTCAGCAGAGGTCAAAAGCTATATGAGTTGTAGCAAGACTTACACGGCAACAACGTTAGGTGGACAGCGTTTGTGTGACTCCTGGTATCTGACGCACCAGGCACGCACAGTGTATCGTAGGTGGCCACAGCAGTATTCGACTTTGGTGTAATCGCACATGATGTTTGGTTGAAAACTAGATTGGCGTCGAATGCGAGATCAAGTCAAGTAGTTTGATGGAGAGATCAATGTGCTTTTGAACTCGAGTTGGTTAACAGTGATAACAAGGCAAGGTAGATCGAGGGGACGAGGCAAGATAATATACAGTGCTCAAATCTGTTCGAGTACAGTTCATTCAAATCAGTCGAACAGCTATATGCTGCCAGCCTTTCCCACAAATCGAGACAAGTTTGTTTCTTGGTCCGGTTTCAAATCACAAAATCACATGAGATCAAAGCAAGCAAAGATGAGAAGAGTGGTAGCAAGCAGAAATTTTCACCGACCTGTTCTTGATGGATATCTCGAAACACCTCATTCTTTTCGTTGTACCACCGATGTGCCCCGATCAAGCGAGAAGCAAGAAGGGAAAGCAATACCGCTCCCCTGCTCGCTGATGCAAGAAAGCCAGACTAGCCTAGTAAGCCATTCCTCTGACAGCGTGTTCCAATCACATACTTGACAGATCTACCCTTGACGTATCGTTCACCATTAACCGGTGGGTAGGGACGTTCATTTCGACGCGCCAATGCAGAGCAAATCATGCATCCTTGACCGCTGCACCAAAACCCGGGCCTGGAGATCCTTGCTGCATGCAACATGCTTTTTGGCAAAGAGAGCAAGCATGGCGTTGCTTGGAAGGCGTGCATGATGGCGTATTAGATCGACTTACCGTTTTTTGTGCCTCCCCGCTGAACCAACCACGGATGCTTGACATGTTATTCGGAGATGTGTCGTGTCGGTCTACCGTCTGTCATTCTGGGCCTTGGTGGGTACAGAACCTCAGGGACAGGCGCGCGAACATGCGTCGACCGACAACGATGGATGTGGCTTGTGTGACCCCATCAGATGTTTTGCATGTTTTGCATGTTTTGCATGTTTTGACGTAGCAGTCGTACGATAGCCGAATTGTCATGTGGTGAAACTCGGGCTTTGGCAGCAGCATATGCTTGGACCAGAATGCTCAGTAGGACAAGTTGTCTATTAATTGAGCCTGTGATATGAGAAGAGCGTGCGGGATGTTGTTTGATATTGTTGGAGATATATGAGAAATTGAGATGATTCCGCTCCAGAATCGCGAGTTGCAGCTGTTGGCGTTTTTAAGGTTCGAGAGGAGGTTTGCCCGTTCTTCCCCCCCAAGGTTTGCGGAAGAGGCGCTCGGAATGGGCGGGATCATCCTAAAGTTTCTCTTGAACCCGCCACCTCACAGGCAATGGCGATATCGGCAATAAGTGGCCAGTGAAGCAAGAGAAGATGGTTGTTTTACAAAGCTGTCCATAGAGGAGCTGATGTCGAGTTTCTTAGGAAGCAACTGATCCAGATGTTCAAAGCAATCGATTCAGGTCGGCTAGCAACAGATTCGTCACACGAGGTATCCCGATAGAAACAAGACATTCTAGTTCCTTCTATGTATCTCCTTTATACTGTAAGGCTTTGACAAATCATCATGTGTATGCAACTCCATAACTTCCCTTCGACAATGCGAACCCATGACAAGGGTATCGAACAGTATGCCAAATCCGAAGCAAATCCTCCAAAAATTCAAAAATATTATCATATCATTCCTCCTCATTATGTGTGGTCATCAGTGATGCCGCAGTTCTTATGTCTCGGTGACCTCGTCAACATCGAGCCAGCCGCGACACATGCTGACAGCACGATCCCACTTCTTGAACATCTTCTCGCTCTCCTCGGGGGTGACTTCGGGCTCGAAGACCATACGGTTCTTTTGGTTGATGGCCTTGAGCTCACTGAACTCCTTCCAGATGTCGACAGCGAAACCGGCGGCGATAGCGGCACCTAGGGCGGTGGTTTCGCGCATGGCGGGGCGATTGACAGGGATACCGATGATGTTTGATTGTGTCTGGTATAGAGTCAATTATTTGTTGTCTTGATTGCAATAACTTTTCAAAGCTCACCTGCATGCAAATGTTGGAGTTACTCATACCACCATCGACGGCCAAATCCGACAGGGCATGTCCACTGTCCTTCTCCATGGCGTCGAGAATAGCCTTTGTCTGGAAACAAGTGGCTTCTAGAGTGGCTCGTGCAATGTGACCCCTTTGTGTGTGCTGGGTGATACCAAAAATGGTACCCTTTGCATCATCGATCCAGTATGGTGCAAAGAGACCAGAGAAAGCAGTGACGAAGACAAGGCCACCGTTGTCGTCGACAGTGGAAGCGAGTTCTGACACTTTTTCGGCGTGGGCAATGAAACCCATGTTGTTCATCAAGAATTTAACACCAGAACCTGCGACGGCCACGGAACCCTCGAGGGCGTATACTGGCTTTCTGTTTCGACCGAAATCGTAGGCCACTGTAGCGAGCAGACCGTGAGTAGAGATGGTGGGCTTCTCGCCAACGTTGTAAAGCAGGAAACAACCGGTACCTACCCGATGTGTTAGTATGTGGCACAGAAGTTACAAGTAGGATGCATACCATATGTGTTCTTGGCAGAGCCAGGAGTGAAGCCTTGCTGACCGACCAGAGCAGAAGACTGGTCACCAAGACAGCCAGCAATCTTCATACCCTTCAGAATGCCCTTGGCGAGAGTACCGTAAGCATCTGCGCAAGACGAAGGAACAATCTTGGGCAGCCTGAGCTTGTTGCGGTCAAGATCGAAGAAGCCCAAAAGGTTGTCATCGTATTGACAGGTGTGAAGGTTCATGAACATGGTTCTTGAAGCGTTTGTAGAATCCGTGACGAAGATGTTCTTCTCTTTTCCTCCGTTGAGGTTGTAGATCAACCAGGTGTCGACGGTACCGAAGCACAGGCGACCCTCGTCGTAGGCCTGCTGCACCTCGGGAACATGGCGCAACATCCAGACGAGCTTGAGGCACGATGGGTATGTGGAGAGCGGAATACCACAGATCTCGGACAAGTTCTGGTCACCCTTGCGCTCCTTGAACTCACGGACAAGACCCTTGGTTCTAGTATCGGGCCAAGCGATGGCATTGTGCAGAGGCTGTCCAGTCTCTGCATCCCAAACCAGAGTTGTTTCTCTCTGGTTGGTGAGACCGATTGCCTTGATGTCCGAGATCTTGTGGCCCTTTTCGAGGAACTTCTTGGTAGCCTCCTCGATACAAGTTTCTACTGAAGCGACGAGTTCCCACGGGTCATGCTCATGCCAACTGCGAAGTGTGTTAGTATAACTGCTGCAGGTGCAACAGAGCAACTCAAAGACTTACCCAGATTCGGGGTACTTCTGCTCGAATTCAATCTGGTGCATTGCCACAGGCTCACCAACTCCGTCGAAGATGATAAATCTGGATGAAGTGGTACCCTGGTCAATTGCACCAATGAAGTGCTCTTGCAGTACATTTTCGTGGCTAGTAGTGAATCTGTTCAATGGTGGTCTTTGAGCTCCAGACTTGGACTCGGTTCTGACTTTGGGCTTTGCATCAGTGGCAGCAGAAGCCTTCTTCAGAGTAGGGTCTGGTTGTTGCTGAGGGTTTTGGTCGATGCTGGGGATTTCTTTTGAGCCGTCCATTTTGATGTGTTACTGGCTTGTTCGTCGTTTATGAGGCGACGAAACAATCTTTTAGTATTGAATGAGTACGCGGAAATAAAAATGCGTAGGCGTTGGTTTCAATTCAGGGTAAAACCAAAATTCGTCTCTATCGGATGAGTGAAATTCGCTCGGGAAGCAAAAAAAGACGGAATAATTCGAGGGGGTATCAGAGGGTACAGCAATGAGCTGAATGGCAGAAGAGAGAAAGAGAGATGTGAGGGAACCAGAGTTAAGTGACTTTTTCATTCATGGACGTGCTGTTGACGCTGGGCAGGATGACTTCACACCCTTCAATTTGCCCATCAAAACCCCACCACATCCCCACCAACATTTCCGTCTTCGGGTTTTTGTGGTTTTCGGGCCTTCTTCACTTCCCACGGGGACGCAGACAGCCCTGCGCTCCACCGTAACGATTTAGCCGGCCTTCTCTACGAGCTCAAGGCTCTTTCTTGCAACCTCGTCTGCATTCGACCGTTTTGTGTATCCCCATTCAGCTACAAAGCCCCTTTCCAACAAGCAAAATGATTCTTTCTTCCGGGTCCTTGTCGCGTGCTTGGGAATAGAGACATAGGAGCGACGATCTTCGAACGCACGGCCGGCAAGGCACAAACTTGAAAAAGTTCGGATGCCGATCAGTCTGCACCCACGGCGAATCGAGATCGGCTTGAAGGGTCACGAGTGTTTCTTGGCATGCAGGCCTCGTCAGCTCTGAGGGTCGAAACTGCTCCTTCGTACTGATTTTCATATAAAAACACTCGGATCAATTCCTATTGCCATCTCCGCGAACGAGGAGATATCCGAGTCAACAGTCAAACTCTGAATGTGCTCCTGATATTGCGGCTCTCAGCCTGTCGATCAATCCTTTGCAGCAAATTAGAGGCCTTACCTGGCCTTAGCATCTCGATACACATCCGAACGCCTATCTTTACCCATAGCTCTGGTCCTCGGTCTGGAAAGGCCAACTGGACATGGTCATGTGGTTCATCAATTGCGCGCTGCATTGGCTTGCTGATTAATAACTAGTCATTCGAGGTACATACATTAAGAAAGCAAATGGTCTTGTCTTCGTGCATTGCTCTAGGCATGCGACTTCTCGGTACTGTGAGGTGAGAGCCGGCGGTGTTTGGACTTCTACTCCTCATCACTGTCCTTCTCATCCTTGCTCACAACCTTAGCGCGTTTGGCAGCCTCCTCGTCGGAGAGTTGCTGTGCCTGAGCCTCACGGAGTGCGCGAACTCTGTCGGCGGGACCGGGCAAACTGTTAATACGGTCTGCGATCTGGCCTCTACCAATCAGGGACGCGACAATACTGGCGCCGACAATGAACGTCAGAACGAAGCGGTAGACAGCGTACCACGGAGGGGCCCAGCCTCTCTTGCTGGCGCGACTGTCAGTGTAGTAGAGGAAGTTGAAAGCGACGAATTGGGTGATCAGAGCGTATTCAACCGGGAGGAAGATTGTGGGCCATGCGACTGCGGGGGTCCAAACGCCGATTGCATAGCGCTTGTAGCCTTTGTGTCCGCCGTATCCAGCAAACTCCAGACCCCAGTGAATAGCGCCAAGGAAGGAGATGATCTGCAGAAGGGCGTTAACAAGCATATTGGGACGTGAAATGGCGAGTCAAACTTACGACAGCACCATATCCAACCTGCAAAGGCTCGAGAACATGTAGAGCTGCTTCGGCAGTCTGCTCGCTCAACATGAAGCCAGAACCAGTGTTGTGGGCGTGGTTAATCTCCCAGGCGCAGTAGACTGTGGATAGAGAGGTTCCAAGGTAAGGAAGAACACCGGCCATGCCCAGGTTGTAGGCCTCACGAGGGACTTCTTCAAGTGAGAACGTATCCTTGATGGTTTTCTGAGGTGGGCATTAGTGTGCTGCTGACCTGGCGGTGTTGAGATTCGCTACTCACCATATCGTTCTTGACACCGGCCATCATGTCGGCGTCTTTGTGCGGGTCCTCGGTCATACCAACCTCACCGAAGACGGGGTGAGTGGACGACGAGCTGCTAACATTCTCGGGATCCGCCTTGAGCTTCTCGTTGCCCAATTTTGCTTCCACCTCTTTATTGATCTTGTCCATTGGCGCCTGCTGGGTAGCATAGCGTGCCAGGGAAAGGGTCATGGGTTTGCCAATTGCGAGCGGACGAGTTGCTTGCGAAATGGTGCATAGCTTGGAGGAGAGTTGGGAGCTACGAGGAACCGAGGCTCCAAGGCCACTGAGGGCGCGAAGTTGACGAGCAGCACCGGCACGGAACATGTTGTTGTGAGTGGAGAGGTGAGAAGGAGAACAAAGATGCAAGAGGGCCGTAGAAGGAGTAGGGAAGCTGTCGGGAAGCACCTCCGTTGCAACTTTGAGGGTAGGCACGACCAGGCTCTTGTGCCTATCATATGCTCGCAGCTCTTGCGTAGCTGGTGGAGCTTCTCTTATAACGTCATTATTCGTTCCTTCCCCGATCCCGCTCTAGTTGCTGATACAGTACAGGAACGAAAAGCCATATTGGAAAGTTTGGACATAAGCATGGATTCCGTAGCTATTTAATTGTCGAGATTCTATCTCCAGACCTCGAGCGGCGTATCTATAAAGCTCTACTGTTTAGAGACATTGTGGTGGTACTCGAATGGAGAAGCTCAAAATCCGTGGTTACGTCATCGGGCGCACCTTCCTTTCCACGTTCCGCGTCGTGCGCGGGTGGGCACGATCAGCGGCGTTGTTTCCAAGAAAGTGGCAGCTGCCAACAAATCGACAGCTTGCAGGGAGTGGCCTTCTCCACGATTCCTCAAACTCTGTGCTCTGGGCTTACGAACTGTTACGACGACCACGATCTCGCTTGCGATTTGCGTCTTCACTCAAATCTCAAACACTGCGACGACTCAGTGTTAGCTGCCTAACGACGACTGCTCGCCTTGCGCCCAACCGCCCTACAGCCAAGGTACTATCATCAAGTACTCACATACACGACTTGCCGCCTACCGAGCAACCTCATGACCTGATGACCTGTCTACGATAATCACCTTTCGTACTCTTTGTTCGTCCTACGCTTCCAATCGGGACATCTGCCTGAAGGCACCTATCTGCCACCATGTTGGAAGGCCTCGTCTCGAACCTGCTTAACAGGTTCTTGGGCATGTATGTCCAGAACTTTGATCCAAAGCAGCTCAACGTTGGCATCTGGTCCGGCGATGTCAAGCTACGCGACCTCGAGCTTCGCCGAGAAGCCCTCGATCAACTCCACCTCCCCATCAACGTCGTCGAAGGCCACCTAGGTTCTTTGACCCTCTCGATCCCATGGTCCAACCTTCGAGGCAAGCCTGTACAAGTCAAAATCGAAGATGTGTATCTGCTGGCTGCTCCAAGAGAAGATCAAGACTACAATCCCGAAGATCAAGACAAGCGCGATCATGCTGTCAAGATGGAAAAACTCGACAGCGCAGAGCTACTCAAAGAAAGAACTGCAGAAGGCATGAGCCAAGAAGAGCAACAAAAGAACCAAAGTTTTACGGCCAGTTTGGTTACTGCTATTGTCGACAACTTGCAGATTTCAGTAAAGAATGTCCACATTCGATATGAAGACTCCATCTCGGACCCCGGCCATCCTTTTGCTGCTGGTCTCACGTTGCAAGAATTGAGCGCCGTAAGCACAGATGAGAACTGGAAACCTACCTTTATCCAGAGCACCTCTGCTGGCTCGACTCACAAGCTCGCCACTCTCGGGGCCCTCGCTATTTATTGGGACACGGATGCTAAGCTTTTGGGTTCTGGCAAGGGTTCACAGACTGCAGAAGAGCAAGGAATAGACCACACTACAATCATTGACAAGTTTAGAGATATGATTGCAAAGAAGGACGACACCGAGTTTGGCGCGCACCAGTATATACTGAAGCCAGTTACTGGTCGTGCAGGCCTCGAAATTGACAAGACCGGAAAGCTTGATCGTCCCAAGATGAAGGCTCGCCTCTTGTTCAATGAACTCGGCTTTGTCATCGACGACGACCAATATCGTGATGCTCTTATGTTAGTGGATCTCTTCCATTACTTTATCCGCCATCAGGAGTACCGCAAGTTCCAACCCAAGTCGTCTCCCAAAGAAGATCCGCGCGCCTGGCTTCGATTCGCGACCAAGTCCGTGTATGACAAAATCCATAAACGTAACCGTCGTTGGACTTGGGCTTATTTCAAGGAACGTCGTGATGATCGCATCAAATACATTGATCTATTCAAAAAGAAGAAAAAGGAGGAAAAGCTTACACCAGAAGAGGTTACCGAACTGGATCAACTTGAACGCAAACTGAGCTACGAAGACCTCCGATTCTGGAGATCTCTTGCTCGTAACCAGCTGCGCAAGGAAAATGTTGGTGTCAAGAAGGCTCCACAAAAGCAGACGTGGACCTCCTGGGTCTGGGGAAGCAAAAAGACTGAGGAGCATCCTGGTGATGAGACTCAGCTGACGGAGGAACAACGCAAGGAGTTGTACGATGCGATCGACTTCGACGAGAAGAAGCAAATTGCCGATGCTGTAGACATGCCAAAAGAAGCCATCAAACTTCAGGTAGACATGAGCCTCCAAGAAGGTAGCTTCACTCTCAAGCGCGATCCTCATGGCAAGGCTACGGAAATGCTTCAGCTGGTCTTCCAAGGCTTCGATACCAAATTCCTGCAGCGTACTGATTCTATGCTTGCTGAAGTCAGTCTTGAGACTATGAAGCTCTTTGATGGCACAACCGAAGGAAATCTATTCCCTCAGATGCTCAACATCAAGAATTCTATTCCAGACGATAAAAGAGTTGAGGAAGTCAAGGATGACGATGCTGCGGGTGGTGACGAAGAGGATGAGCCACCTCTAGACCCCTTCTTTGCTTTGACCTTTGAGAACAATCCGCTCGATGGCCATGCCGATACCGATCTGACGGCCAAACTCAAGGCTATGGAGTTTGTATACAACCCAAAATTTGTTGTCGAAGTTGCCAATTTTTTCAAACCCCCAGAGCGCCACATGGAGTCGATTGGTGCACTCATGGAATCTGCCAGTGCTACTGTTGAAGGGTTGAGACAGCAGACTCGTGCAGGACTTGAGTATGCTCTCCAAGAGCACAAGACCATTGACGCCAAACTCGACCTCCAGGCTCCTCTCATCATCATACCCGACTCCGTCACCAAGAAAGAATCGCTTTGCATGATTCTCGATGCTGGTTACATCAGTGTGCGAAGCGAACTCATTGACAAAGACACTTTGAATGAAGTGCAGTCAAAGCAAAAGCAACAATACACTGATGACGACTACAAACGTCTCGAACAATTGATGTACGACAAATTCCTTGTCAAACTACAATCGACCCAACTTTTGCTTGGACCGTCTATCGAGGAGACGAAGAAGCAGCTCGACGAAAACAACACATCAAGGCATTTGCATGTGGTCGATCGAATCAACATTGACTTTACAGTAGAGACATGCATTGTTCCCAAAGCTCCTGGTCTGACCAAATTCAGAATCGGAGGTCACCTACCCGTGCTGCATGCTTCCATCTCGGATTCCAAGTACAAGAGTCTGATGAAGTTAATTGATGTCGCAATTCCCAAATTTGGCACAGATGAAGACAATACGAAGAAGCCTTCCCAAGCCGTAAAGAAACAAGCTCAGCGGCCTAGACAAAAGAGCATCGTTGATACGGATGTCATAGGAAGACCACGATCCAAATCTTTCCAATTTTCCGCTCAGGAACATGAACTTGTCATGGAAGAAGAAACTGACAACGAAGACGAGGAGTTCAAAGATGCCAAACAGACTACCAAGGAGCCAACGAAGGATATCAACCAACGCAACTTCGAATTCAAATTCAAGGTCGACAAACTCCAAGGTTCGCTGTATCGTTCTGATCCGGATGGCAAGAAGCAAGATCAATTGCTTGTTGATCTCATTGCTGAAAACTTTGATCTGCTCTTCTATCAGCGTCAGTTCGACATGGTGGCCGAAGTCAGTCTACGTACTCTGGCCGTCGAAGATCATGTCGAAGAGAATCCTTCTCCCGAGTTTAAGAACCTCATATCTTCCGAGGATCACGACGCCAACGAGCAACAAAACCTCTTTTCACTCAAGTTCATCAAGGTCAATCCTGAGCATCCAGAATTCATGTCAACATATGAAGGTATAGCTACCAATCTTGATGTATCCGTATCCACGATCAATCTACTAGTGACTCGCAAGACGCTTTTGACTTTGCTCGACTTTGTCATGGTCACGTTTACCAATCCAGGGGAACCTCAAGCAAATCAGTCACAAATGATCGAGTCGACTGAGGCCGAGGAAAGCAGTGCACAGCCCACAGGGGACAAGATTCGTATCAAAGCTCAGCTGAAACGCATTGCCATTATCCTCAATAATGATGGCATCCGTCTAGCCACTTTGAGTTTGACATCTGCCGAAGTTGGCATCTTCTTGATGGGCAAGACCATGAGAGTTGGCGCTAGACTTGGCAACCTGTCTCTTCTTGACGATGTCAACCAAGGCGTTTCTGAGAAATCGTCTCTCCGCCAACTGGTGTCCATCCAGGGTGACGAGCTTGCTGATTTCCGCTATGAAACCTTTGACAGCGCTTCAGAAGCATACCCTGGTTATGATACTTCCATTTACCTCAGGTCTGGTTCTCTAAAGGTGAACTTTGTAACTGAACCGTTCCGCAAAATTATGGAATTTGGTGTCAAGTTCGGCAAGATGCAAGCCATCATGAATGCTGCCAGACAGGCTGCTGCGAACCAGGCCAACAATATTCAAGAGCGTGCTAGCAGGATGCACTTTGATATTCGCATCAAGACACCAATCGTAGCTTTCCCTCGAATGGTTATTACCGATTCTCCTGAGCGTGATGTTCTCACAGCTTACTTAGGAGAGCTCTATGCCAGCAATGAGTTCCTCCCCTTGGACGACTCCAAAGATTCGGATACTGCAAACAAACTGACAGCCGGTGTACACAATACTCGATTGACTTCCACGTTCAACTATCCCAACGATCAAGTTGAAGAACTTGATCTCATCGACAAGGTCGATCTTGACTTCAGGATCACCAGTGCAGATCACAAGCCTGGGTACAAGCGACCAGATACAGAGATCGAAGGCAGTATGTCGAATGTCAACCTGCGCATCACCGAGGCCCAGCTCAAGTTCATTCTTGAACTTTCTCGCTCAATCCCCGAGGCTTTCGCTACTGACCCAGATGACGAAATCGAAGAGCATGTCAAGGAAGAGTTGCCAGCGACTACAGTTCAAGATGCCAAGGCAGTTAGTGGTGACTCGGACAACAAAGAAGAGGAACAACCTCAGTCTCCTACTCACCTGGGTCCCGAAATCGGGGCAGATGATGATACTTGGACTAAGCTTGATCTTGTATTTAAGGTCGGTACCATTGGTCTCGAGCTCATTTCAAGTAAACCCACAAAGCCCGTTGGAGATCTTGCAGCCTCTAGTCTGTCGAAATTCTCGCTCAACGAGACTCATGTCAAGCTACGTATGGTCAGCGACGGATCACTCGAATCAGAGCTTTTGGTTCAATCTTTTACCATAACCGATACTCGTACACACGAGAAGAACAAGTTTAGGAAGATCATGTCACTCATCAACACCGATGTCAAGCAACAGTTCATGGCCAGCGTGTCCATCTCTGGGGGCAAGGAGCGCAATCTGATTGCACTCTTGACTATCGATAGCCCGAGAATCATCTTGGCACTAGACTACCTCTTTGCAGTTCAGCACTTTGTCAATGCTGGTCTAACTTCTGATGAGCCTCTCATCATCTCAGACGAAGACGAATCATCGGCTGGCGAAGAAGACGTAGCCAGCATGTCTACCAGTACCGATCTTGCAGGTGCAAAACAAGCCGAGACCAAATCTACCGAGGACGCAAGTTCCATGAGCGTGTCGTTCCGTGTCAACATTGTTGACGCTCAAATCATCCTTATCGCAAACCCTGCCATTACCAATTCCGAAGCCATTGTGCTTGGCAGCAAGCAAATCCTCGTATCTCAGCAACACGTCACAGCCGTCCAAGTTGACAAGTTAGGCATGTTCCTTTGCCGCATGGACAAGTTTGACACGACTCAACTTCGAATTCTCGATGACTTCAGCGTCCAGACTTCGGTAGACATGCGCTCCGAGAACAAGCAGGCTCAATTAATGAGCATCATGGTTGAAATCGAGCCATTGGTGTTGCGCTTGTCCCTTCGTGATATCCTCTTGGCCATGCAAATTGTCAACAAGGCTTCTGCGATGTCTGCGAATGACGATCGGGAACTTGCCAAGGAAGGTCCCTCCAAGATTGATCAGCTCAAAGCTCCATCCAACAGGCCCAAGTCTGGTAGAGCGCCATCTTCGGCACAAAAGCCTAGAGCCAATACTATTGCCACGAAGAAGTCGCATGCCACCACTGCACCTAAGGCACCGACTGAACCTCAGGGCTCAGCGATGCTGAAGCGGGAAGAGATGAAAGTCAATCTTCAAGGCATCCGAGTGGTCCTCATTGGTGACCTCCATGAGCTGCCGATGCTCGACTGGAGCGTCAAGAACTTTGCTGTAGAGGTTCGCGACTGGAGCGGCGCCATGACTGCAGATACTAGCATCGAGACATTCTTCAACGTGTATAACTTTTCAAAGTCTGCTTGGGAGCCTCTGGTTGAGCCATGGTCGCTTGGCTTCCATATGGCAAAAAGCCTCAATCCTGATAAGCTCGCGGTCGAACTTTATTCGCGCAAATCATTGGAGTTTACCATGACTTCTTCCACGATTGCACTGGCATCCAAGTCAGCTCAATTCTTGTCTAACGACGAGGACATCCTTTCGAAACCACGTGGATCCGATGCTCCTTATCGCATTCGTAACCAGACCGGCTTCGATATCAACGTATGGGCTCAGACAGAAAACAATGAAGAAGGCGCCGCGGAGAAATTAAGCGATGGAGAGGAGTCTCCTTGGCGCTTTGAGGACCCGAGTACCACCAGAGAGACGCTATCACCAGAAGGTGCCACCGGTGTTGTCGGAATCAAGCTCGAAGGCAGTGGATTCGATAGCATCGAGCGTATCCCTGTCAATCGTGAGGGTGAGACTCTTTACAATCTCAAGCCACGCAAAGACAAGGTACAACACCGCATCTTGGTTGATGTCAAGCTCGGAGCAGACAACGTCAAGTACATCACCTTCCGTTCACCTCTGCTGGTAGAGAACCATACTCAAATCCCCATTGAAGTTGGTGTCTACAGTCCAGACGAGGGCCACTTGCTCAAGATTGAGAAGGTTGCACCTGGCGATGCACGATCGGCTCCTGTAGGTGCTGCCTTCATGCATTCATTGGTCATTCGCCCAGATCAAGGATTCGGATACACTTGGTCGAACGAGCGCTTGTTCTGGAAAGACTTGCTTAAGCGTCCTACACGTACAATCACTTGTCAAGGAGAACAACAAGACTCATCTCCACCTTTCTACTTCCAGATGCAGGCTGTGTATGACAAGAACAACCCCATCTCTGCCACCTATCCTTACATGCGCATTCGTCTTTCTGCGCCTGTCGAAATCCAAAACTTGCTGCCATTCGACTTCAAGTATCGCATCTACGACAAGAATACCAAGAAGGATTGGACAAACTTCTTGCGTAAAGGAGGTGTCAGCCCTGTACATGTTGTTGAGCTGTCACATCTACTCCTGATGAGTGTTGACATGCAAGACACGCCATTCAAGCAAAGTGAATTTGCTATTATCAACTCTACAGGGCGCGATGACTTCCGTCGTGAGAAGACACTCGTGGTGAAGGACAACCAGGATCTAACCCTAAGACTCAAGTTGCACTACTACAACGTTCCTGATAGTGGAGGTGCCTTCAAGATCACTGTCTACAGTCCCTATGTCGTTCTCAACAGAACAGGCTTGGGGCTCGACATCAGGAGCAAGACCTACTTTGGTGCTGCCAAATCTGCAGCTGGACAAACTACATTCAGCAATTCAGATGAAGCCCGAAAGGCGGTTCCATTCATGTTTTCTTATCCCACCGATGACCAGAAGAACCGAGCTCTCATCAAGGTTGACGGTTCTGGTTGGAGCAAGCCAGTCAGTTTCGAGGCCATCGGGTCAACTACAGATGTCACTGTTGCTGCAGAGTCCGGTCGATCAGAAATGCACGTTGGTCTGACGGTTGAGGAAGGTGAAGGCAAATACAAGTTGACAAAGGTCATCACTATCGCTCCTCGGTTCGTGGTCCGCAACAAGCTCGGAGAGGACCTCAACATTAGGGAGCCTGGTTCGTCTGATGTCACAACCTTGAAGCCACAAGATCTTCATCCTCTGCGATTCTTGAGGCAGTCGAGCGGGCAGCAACTGTGCCTTTGCTTCCCAGGCGTAAACAACAATTGGTCATCTCCGTTCAACATTGCCAATGTTGGTAGTGTTCACGTCAAATTGGCCAAGGCTGGCGAAAGACAAAAACTCATTCGGGTCGAGATTCTCATGGAGAATGCCACGATTTTCCTGCACATAAGCCACGAGACTAAGCACTGGCCCTTCTCTATTCGCAACGAGAGTGATGTCGAATTCATCTTCTGGCAGGCGAACCCCAACGTTGACGAAGAAGAGGACGAACGCACATCTGGTTGGAAGCCCATTCGATACAGACTACCTCCCAGAAGTATCATGCCATATGCTTGGGACTACCCTGCCTCCAAGAATAAGAATCTTGTCCTAAGCGCAAAGGGCAAAGAGAGACATGTGAAGCTTGCAGAAATTGGTAACCTCATCCCAATGAGACTGCCTGCAGCCGAAGGTACCAATCGACAAAAGATCATCGATCTCAATGTCGCTGCCGATGGCCCCACCCAGACTCTTGTCTTGTCAAATTACAAGCCATCAAAGAGCTTGTACAAGCAAAAAGCTGGCTCGGCTTCTCAGTCGAATTCGACTGGTTTCGAGGTCAAAGACCTGGACGACCATGTCACCATGAGCGCCCAGATCAGATTTGCTGGTTTGGGCATCTCGCTCATCAACCGTCAGCTGAAGGAACTTGTCTATGTCACCTTACGCGATATTGACTTGTCCTACAAGGACTCGCCCTTGTATCAAACCGTTTCCTCCACCATCAAATGGATTCAGGTCGATAATCAACTCTATGGAGGCATCTTCCCACTAATCTTCTATCCCAGTGTGGTTCCAAAGACTGGAAAGGAAATGGAAGCTCATCCGATCTTCAAGGCCGCCATTACACGAGTCAAGGACGACTCATATGGTGTGCTTTATATCAAGTACTTCACGTTCTTGATGCAGCAGATGACCATAGAAATTGACGAAGACTTCATCTTTGCCATGCTCGACTTCACAAAGATCCCAGGCGCTTCATGGTCCGAAGAGAAGGAGGGTCAACTTTGTGACGAAAATCTGGATATTCCTGAACCCAAACAAGAAGAGGGTGGTCAAGATATCTACTTTGAGCTGTTGCATTTGCAGCCCATGCAGTTCGATCTGTCCTTCGTCAGAACCGAGCGCATCAATGCAGAAGACACCGGAAGCTCGTCATCCAACCCCTTCATGTTTGCTGTCAATGTTCTCACTATGTCCATTGGCAATGTCAACGATGCACCCATTCGTTACAACGCGCTTATGCTCGAGAATGCCCGAGTGTCTGTTGGCGCTTTGATCGCTGCGGTCCAGAGCCACTACGTTCAAGAATCTCTCCGCCAAGTTCACATTGTTCTTGGCTCAGCAGACTTCTTGGGTAACCCGGTTGGTCTTTTCAACAACATCAGTTCTGGTGTTGCAGACATCTTCTACGAACCGTACCAAGGTCTTGTCATGACCGATCGACCTCAAGATCTTGGTATTGGCATTGCAAAGGGTGCCAGTAGTTTCGTCAAGAAGAGTGTTTTCGGCTTCTCAGACAGTATGGCCAAGTTTACAGGCAGCATCAGCAAGGGTCTTGCAGCTGCGTCCATGGACAAGGAGTTCCAAGACCAGCGCCGCATGTCTCGTTCTCGCAATCGACCAAAGCATGCCTTGTATGGTATCACATCTGGAGGTAATGCCTTCGCAAACAGCATGGCAAGTGGTATTGGCGGTCTTGCCAGACATCCATTGCAGGGCGCCGAAAAGGAAGGTGCTCTTGGGTTCGTCAAGGGTGTAGGAAAGGGCTTCCTTGGCCTAGCCACCAAACCCGCTATTGGAGCATTCGACTTGGCATCTAACATGGCCGAGGGTGTTCGTAACACTACAACAGTATTCGATCAAGAAGGTCTTGACCGCGTGCGTTTGACACGTTTTATTGGACAGGATGGCATTGTTCGACCTTACAGTCAACGTGAAGCTTTGGGTCAATTCTGGCTCAAGACGTTGGACAACGGCAAGTACTTCCAGGAAGATTACATTGCACACATGGAATTGTCTTCAGGAAGTGGATCACAGGCAACTCAGGCACGTACCAAGACAACAAGCGCCGAAAGTCCACGCATGGTCATGCTCACCTACAATGGCATCATGCTGGTGCAGACCAAGAAACTTGTGACAGAGTGGGATGTGCCCCTCAAGGACATCCAAACCATCACCAAGGAGCGCACAGGCATGAGCATTGTGCTCAAGGGAGGACATAACGGACCGTTCATTCCTGTCGCAGACGAGCAGAGTCGAAACTGGCTGTATCGACAGGTAGCGGTGGCAGTCAACGCGTACAACGACCGATACAATGCCAAGGGGTAATGAAGGTGTGCTGCTTTGATAGATGTCAGGAGTGGTTTCAGTCTTATTTTCCTTAGCATACCATTAATTTTTCTCACATTTGACTCGATGATATTCCGCGTAGTGTTGTATGAGTGACAGTCTCGAATCCAGACTGGGCTATCCAGCCCTCAATCGTCCCCACACGGGTGAGCGATACGTCATCAAAACGTGCATATCCAAGATCTTGCCAGCTCTGTGGTGTCACTTTCTGCTCACCCGCAAGCAAGGAAACATCCCTGCAAGCCGTCTTTCTGGCGGCAAATCTTCCGCGAATGCTGCATAAGCTATATGCATGATTGCGTAGTGTGAATGAGAAGGGTTCGAACACATGGCAGCTGGGCTACAAACAGCTTTCTCGAAGCCTTTTGAAAATCCCATTCATTGTTTCAAGCGCATCTCTGTTGATCTTGCCTCGTAATTTACTTTGAAGAGATATCTATTGTGCTAGCTATTTCCCATCTTGTTTCGGACCAGATTCACCAAATCACAGCAGAACGAACATGTCGTCTTCAGACGATCTCCAAACCATCCCTGCACGCCATGGTACAGCCACGTTCGTGCCCAAGGGTAGTACGATCAAGATTGTAAACACTTCTGGCACTCAAGTTATAGATACTTGGGCATTTGCTTTGCCGACTCCGCCCAAGAAGAAAGGGCCACAAGAGGAACCGCAAAACGACAAAGACAAGAGCTATCAAGAGCAGGACGAGAAGGAGAGGTTGAAGCTTGCCGAAGAGGAGGAGAAGAAGCAAGAAGAGGAGAACAAGAAGAAGGAGCAAGAAGAAAAGGACAAGGCTAGCAAGAAGAAGAGCAACAGGAAGTCGCGAGGAAGTTTGGACTTGCCTTCGCAAGAGGAAGCCGAGGCTGCTACTTCCCAGCAACAGCAATTGGCTGACGCAGAGTCCAAGCAACAGTCTACCCCGACCAAGAGTGGTTGGACGTCCTACCTTCCTTCTTTGCGCGGCAGAAAGCAAATCACCGATGGAAACGCCAAAGAAGATAAGAAGGATGAGGGTGCCTCGACAGAAGAGACGGACAAGAAGCAAGACAAGGAGAACTCGAGGAGATGGGCCAGTTACTTGCCCAAGGGAGCCATTTCTGCTTTTACCGCTCAGGTGAGTGTATGTTTTGCAGTCACTTCGTTGATGACATGATTCATTTGATCAGTCGCTAACTCAGACCGATGAACAGCATGCGCGCGATCCCTCAAAGTCGTATGCGGAGCAACTTGCCGACTTTTCTCGAACACCCGTGGGCGCTGCATCCTTATCAGGTCAGTCTCAAATCTATTCTACTGGGACACTTGCTGACGTGCGAAAGTTCTTACGGGTTCCGGATCCGTTTCTTCTCTCTATGCTGGCTACAGTGCTTGGAACGCCATGAATGGCGCAACCGCTCAGATGGAATACCTCAGCATGCCGCATACCCGCGCTTCGACCCTTCACATGGTGCCGCGCGTCAATGATGTCCTCGTCTCCAACTTGAGAGAGCCCATGTTGACTCTCGTCGAAGACACCAGCTCTGGTGTCCACGACACTCTGATCCCTGCTTGCGATCCTCAACGCTACAAGGCTCTTCAAATTGAGGATTGGGAGCAGCATGGGTCATGTGCTGAGAATCTCGTTCTTGCGCTCAAAGAACTCAACGACCGAGCTGGTCTCAAGGGACCCAAAGGTGTCGGTGCATCAGTCACCGTCAACTCGGTCCCAGCACCACTCAACCTCTTCATGAACATCCCATGGAAAGGCGACAAGGGTGATCTCTCATTCGAACCTCCGACATGCAAGGAGGGCGATTACGTGCGCCTCAGAGCCGAAAGAGATGTCGTGGTTGTCATGTCTGCATGTCCCAACGACGTACAACAGATCAACAAGGGCCAATCCAAGGACGGTCACTTCTCGATTGAGAACGCCGATGATTCAGAAGACGAAGAAGGTCCTGCAGAGGTCAAGAAGGTTGAGCCCAAGGCTGAGAAGAAGAAGCCACGCAAGTTGGGCAAAAAGGACGAAACCGAGCCTGAGGACAAGACGAAGAGCGAGAAGCCAGAGGAACCAAAGAAGGCAGAGAAAGCACCTCTTCCCGACACTCCCGTAGTTGAGAAGTCAGAAGCTGCTTCATCGCCTGCACCAGGATCTAAGGGCAAACCAAAGGACGACAAGCCTGAAGAGCAGAAGAAGGCTGAGAAGGTACCCTTACCCGAGACGCCTGCGACTGAGAAATCAGAAGCTGCCTCGCTTCCTGCCCCACCAAAGCAGGTCAAGGGCAAGCCTAAGAAGCTGGCTGACGAGGCGCAGAAGAAGGCAGAGAACACACCGCTTCCCGAGACGCCTGCAACCGAGAAATCGGAATCTGCTGCCTCTCCTGCTCCCGCATCGTCTTCTTCTGGCCAGGCTGCACCTAAGCCTAAAGGAAAACCTAAGAAGTTGATCGACTCTACGACTGGCGAGAAGAAGAAGCCTCGCAAGCTGGAGTCGAGAGGAAAGGGTACTGCTACACCAAAGTCCGGGTCTGCCGCAAGTCAACAAGGTGATGCCACTGCAGGCACCGAGAAGAACGGGAGTTGAATTACAGAGCAATGCCGAGGGTGAAGTGGTCGTGAAGCTTGACGCAGGTAAGCAGGATGGAGAACAAGATGATGAATTGAACGGAAGAGAAAAGGAGTCTGTTGGTAACTCGGCTGTTTTCGAACCAGTCGACACCGCGGTTGCTGACGATCCAATATCTCGTGCGAATAGGATTGATAATCGCATCAGGGACACAGGACTGCAGACGGTGCGATCACTAGTAAATGGTGGTTTAGCACTATTCGCTCTTGGTGCGCTATCGCCTGTTGGTTTGATTTTGAAACATTTGGATGACATGAAAACAGCAGAAGGGCAAAATGAAGTTGGGTTAAGGGACAATGACAGTGAAGGGGAAGAGAACTTGGAGGATGGTGATGATCTGTAAAACTACCTTTCAGTGTATCAATATCGAGCTATGTTTTCTTTCCACATACAGAACATTGTGTTGCTGTTCCGGTGATGAAGGAAGACGTTCGGGATTCTGGAATGGACATTTTCCCGATAATCCATAGCAGTGGTGTCCCATACTCAAAATGTGGGTTACTGATTCACTATAAGTGATAGTGATTTGTTTAACATAGTGTCCTCGTGCCAAATGTTCATCGCGTGAAAGTTTTGTCTTGTTCATATTCAGAGCAGGGTGGTAGCAGCACAATCAACGACTCGGAGAACCAATCGGGAGATCTCCGTCGGCAAAATTCTTGGCACAAAACCTCTGCGAAGCAATTGTGAAGGGCAAGCTCTGGGTTGTGCGGGATTCGAAGAACGCGAGAAAGAAAAAAAAGTTATTGTCTCAGCAACCCGACCTCCAACCAACCACACACATAACCACACACCACACACTACACAAAATGGCCAAGGACAGGAGCGAAAAGAAGGAGAAGAAGGAGAAGAGAAAGAGCGTCGACGCAAGCGGTGTCAAGAAGGAGAAGAAGGAGAAGCGCAAGAGCGACGCAACCGCCGTGCTCAACGCCATTGAGGACGCTGCACCTGGCGCCGTCGCCGTCGACGCCGATGGTGATGTTATCGTTGATGCCGATGTTGTCGCCGATGAGTCGTCTGCTGCCGTCCCCATCGGCGCTCTGGTTCCTTTCGCCAACCCTCTGTGCGACGAGAAGGCCACTAAGAAGGTCCTAAAGACCGTCAAGAAGGGTGAGTTTTGTGTCTACAGCTTTGCTCGCAGCATTGAGCTTTGCAGCAGCATTACCAACAAAGAATGATGGCTAACACATCCAACCACAGCCGCAAAGCAAAAGTGCCTCAAGCGTGGTGTCAAAGAAGTCGTCAAGGCCGTCCGCAAAACCACACCCTCGGACCCTGCCACAGCCCAGGCCTCCGCTCCCGCCATTGTCGTCCTCGCCGCCGACATTAGCCCCATGGACGTCATCAGCCATATCCCCGTCCTCTGCGAGGACCACAACATCCCCTACGTCTTCCTTCCATCGCGCGCCGAGCTGGGTGCCGCTGGCAGCACCAAGCGCCCCACTTCTGTCGTCATGGTCACCCCTACCGCCGGCAAGAAGGGCGAGGAGAAGGATGACGAGTGGGACGAGGCTTACAAGGAGCTCAACAAGTTGGTCGTCAAGCAGGGCCAGCACGTCAAGGTTTAGAATGCCGAGACGCGTCTGGTCAAGCACGAGAAGATCAAGGTCAAGAAGGAGCGCTTGAATTGACCTCCCGTCCTTTCCTTTATCTCGATGGTTTGTCTGATCATCGAGTGTGCCGCTTGGAAGTCCTGTTGTCTTCTGCACCTTTCCCTCCTCTAGGGGCTGTCAGAGACTATAGACTTCCATCGAGCTGTCGGACGGTGAGAGTGGTTTCTGTCTTCCGCAAAGTCGATGCATGAAAATAGGGGGCAAAGGTTTGTGTTACCGGCGGCGTTTAGAGGTGTTGGGTTTGTTCCACAAAAGGCATTATTTCACAGTTCCTCGTTTTTCTTGTTATCAAAACAACTGCGAAGTGGGAAGATGTCTATCTGAAGAGTCTGGAAGGATGATCTTTCCGGTACATACACTTTCAAACAGATGAATACTATGTACGTTTAAAAAACGAATCCGAAATGAAATCGAAACAAAAAGGTACAAAAATAATTCATGAGTGACATGATCATCGGCAAAAGCGATACAGAAAAAGTCCAGCTGTGATATGTATGCTCATCGGCAAGAGGTATCAAAAATCGTAGAGTAGGAAAAGGTCGCCAGGTAATCCTATTAAGGTCGACCGAAAACATGAAACACTCCATGGTCAAAATGCTCCAAAAAAAAAAAAAAAAAAAACGCCACGAGATGCATCTTCTCCTACTAAGGTGATGGTGAGGAGGAAGAGATGCTTTCCGGTTCGTCGACTTGCATCTTATCCAGTATCTTTCGGATTGCCTCGCCTTCGTTGCGACCCTCGTCGAGCTGGTCAACCAGCGTTAGAGCCTTCTTCGCCAGGCCTCGCAATACCCTGCGCGAGTATGAGAAACTGCCCGTCTTCTCCATGTATTTGACGGCATATCTTTTTATCTCTTCGTCTTGCGGCTTTTGTTTGAGTATGTTGATGAGAACAAGGTTTTGCGGATCTGAACGAATACTGTGGATTACAGGGAAGGAGAACTTGCCCTCTGTCAGATCCTCACATAAGCCCTTGTTTTGTGTGTAGATTGTGTCCGAGAGGTTCTTGTAGTCGTCCCGGATTTGATATAGCAGGCCGATAGTGTTGCACAGGGGAACGCAGTCGATTGAGACGCTGCTTTCTGCTTGCATGAGTTTAATGGCCAGACGGAATAGGCCGCCAGTCTTGTTGCCGACCATCTCGAGGTAGTCGTGTTCGGAAGGGCAGGTCAACGAGTCTCTCCAGAACAGATCCATGCCTTGACCTCTATGTAGGTTGAGCAGCTCATCGTTGTAGATCTCGATAGCTTGAGGGTTGTTCAGCTTCATAAGCTCGCGCAAGGCGCAAAAGTAGACGTAGTTGGCCGAGTTGATGGTTTGGGCAGTGCCGAAGATGTTGTGAGCGACGGGTACGCCTCGACGCAGTACAGACGAGTCTTCGACATCATCTATAAGTAGAGAAGCAGTATGCAGCATGCCGACCACTTTTGTGATGATGTCGAGGCTGGGCTTTGGCACATGCAGCCAGGCGTTGAAGGCACCGATCAGGAGAGAGCGTATGTCCTTGCCAGGATGACCATCCAGGTAATCATATGGAGCCAGCAGTATACGATCCTTCTCTTGCGGCCACTTTGTTGTGCCTTGGGAAAAAATCAGGTCGTCGCAGATGTTGTGCATAGGGTCTTCTGGCGGCGGAGACAGCGGCGGGGGATAGATGTGGGTCTGAGGATGCATCTTGGGCGATACGAGAGGGTCGTCGTGCGACTTTAGTCCGTTTGTGTTTGTAGTGTCGCTCGAGTTGGGTTGTGGTGAATATGGCATTGCGCCGGGAACAGTGTCGAGAGCCATGGCGGCGTTCAAGGCATGCGCGTTGTACGGATCGGTATCTCAAAAAGAGAAGGAGCGAGGACGAGGACGAGGACGAGGAGGGGAGAGCGGGGGAAGTGGTTTCTCGAGGTCATGCAGCAGGCATACGAGTACCTACAGCATCAACATGGATGGCTAAGCACGAATAATACATAAACGCTCGTCATCAGAGTAGAGTGTGGCACGAGACCGCCCGGCACCCGGCGGAGCATGTGAAAGCCCCGTTGTCACCGAGCCCGATGTTTCGCTTGTCGGCGTACTCGACCGCTTTGTACCTCTCATAAGCTCTGTCGCCGATAGCGCCCTACCCATCACAAACTCCTCCAAAATGCCCAGAAAGCCCATCGACATTTCCGCTCACCGCCAGGCCATCACCTGGTGGGCAAACCAGGAGAAATGGACCATGAACCGTATCATGGAGACGCTTGCCAGCGAACATGGCATCTCGCTCTCCGAAAACACCCTGAAACGCAACATGAATGCTTGGGGTCTTTCAATCCGTCCGCGTATCAAAGTGACTCCTGAAATGAGGCAACGAATATACGATCTGTTTTATCAAGAGCGCTATTACACCGATCAACAGATGGCCAAAATTCTCAGACGAGATGGCTTCGTCATTTCATTTCGTAAGTTGGCCAAATTACGCAAGGAGATGGGGTTATCCAAGAGGAAGGATACTATTATACCTGCGAACCCTGTCGTCCCGGGTCAAGTGACTCAGATAGAGGAAGACAATGCTTCATCTGACGACGACGGTGACGACGATGATGATGAAGATGATGAAGATGCCCAAGAGGATGAAAACGACATGGAAGTTGATGCAATAATGGCTCTGGAGAATGCCACAAGACCTCAACGACCAACCAGACGCCCACCACTGCCTGCCGCTCAGATCAGAGAACCCGCATGGAGGAAAAAGCGACCGAGCAATGCTGCTCAACCCGTCCACCAGGCTCCTAGAATCCCCACAACCTTTTCGGACAGCAGGCATTCTCCAGTCCCACCATCACGTCCTATCGTCCATTCACCTACCCCTCCCTTAGTTATGGACGATCCAACTGCACCCACCGACACAGAAACTTACTCCCAGCCACCAGCGAATGGTCAAGGTCTAGCAAGACGAGTTACCACACTTGTTACACGCATCCAAGCCATCGAGGCCGAAAACACTAGCCTGAAACAGCAAGCCGACCAGCAACGGAGCGAAGCTCAAGAACTGCGACAACTGGTCCAGCAACAGAGAAATGAGATGGACATGATGAGAGCTTCGCTAAACGAGCTTATCGCCAGGTTCAATGCTGCTCACTATGCAATTTGACACCTCTTCGTATCAGTTACTCGTCTTGATGGAACGATACCATCTTCTCCATGTGTTAAATATCTGCGCACCACCATGATTGCGAAGTGTAAGCTATGCATAGACGTAAATGCTATCATTCCGAAGATGCAACCAAAGAGAATCCATGACATGTCGTCTCTTGGAGGTTAGTCCTCCGTTCCAGACCACGCGGCAGCTCCACAGCTACACGAGTTGTACAATCCAGCGCACAGGAGACCCTGCCTACTTTTATCTGAAGCGTGGTTCGTACATAACATACACATGTCCGTTCAGATCGTCAGAGCCGGCGGTTTGTTCATCTGTTCACTTGAACGAGACAGTGGAATCGCAGAGTCGCTCTTGCCCTTCCTAACAGGCCTTAACAGTCTCAAGAGACGTTGAAATCAGCAATCAAGGCAACAAAATCATAGGCTCAGGAGGAAGGCGGTCAAAAAAGGATTGTGATCTATAACGATAGGAAAATTTATCATGTCTATGTATGTCTATAGCGTAATTAAGAAAAGTCGTAATCAGTCATAAGCCAGTTCACCTTTCCAAAAACAAAACAAAACATTAATGAGTGACTACCGGCAATGAGCAAGAACAAAGAATAAACAACAAACTCCAAGAGCCATGCTTGATAGTTAACAATAGATGAGAAAAGAAAAAAGACAAAAAGGTTGCTGTCAGCGCAGATTCTAGAGCGGAATTTTCCAAGCATACATCACTGGGTGAGCATGCCGGCGCAAGGATGAAACAACAAGAATATTTCAAACCTGCTGTAACGATAACCAGAAGATTTGCTGTACAGTAAAAGTGCTGAACGGACGCCTCGCTCACAGACTGAACAGACCACTGCGTCTCTTGCCGAATGGGTACACTATCAACGTGGACGCGAATATTCCAACCGTAATGCCGATTGCGATTTGCACCACGGAATAACCGACGTTAAAAGCCACAGAGTTTACGCTGCCACCAGACTGAAGTGTTGCGGCATCTGTAACCGTACTGCCATTCTGACCCTTTCCCGCGATCTGATCGGCAGCTTGGACACCAGAGAGCAGACTTCCATTGACAGCGAGACCGCTAGGCACCTGTACAAGAATGGCGGGCAACATGGCCGCGGCTGCGAGACCATAGCCTACACGTCTGATGTGTGGCACAAAGATGCTTTCGCTGTCGTGTACTTCTCCAGACTCCATGCTTTCCATCATCTTCTTAGTACGTCGGTCGCGAAGAGCTGTTGATTTGCCACGAATTCGCTTGTGGAAAGCTCTGACGTGCGGTCGCAGATAAGCCTCCCAAATATCCAGAGCTTTGTTCTCGATCTTGGTTCCAAATCGTGAATGTATGTTTGCAGCGAGACCAATGGCAAGGGCAGCGATTGTAGCACTAATCTGGCCATTCCCCTTGAATTTCGTACCGAGACCCACGCTCACCAGACGTCCTATGAGTGCGATGATGATCATGATAGGCATTTGCCTCCACTTGGCCTGGTTCAGCACGCATAAAGAAAAAGAGAAGACCAGTGCAAAAACGAGTTGAATGTGCGTCCCAATCTCGCGATCAGCTGAGCATGTTGTTGTCGACACTGCATTCTTATCAATAGCACCGTAAATAACGGTTCCAATCGTGATTCCGAATCCGAGCAGGAGTGAATAGATAATAGCCCAGACCATTCTCACGCTCCCAGAGACCATGCTCTTCGATTGAAGTTCCAGCGAGGCGCGAAGTACTATCCAGCCGGGCAGAATTAGACAAATCGAAGACTGGACAAGAGCCGAGAAGCAAAAGTAGCGACCATGACCTATAGAAGCGAAAGCTCGAGACAAGAATGATGTTATGATGGTCGCAAGAACTTCGAACATATTCAGGACACCTTCGTTGCGGTAGGACACCACCTGAAGATATCCCACAATGCAGCCAAGAACGTAGCAGATAGGCAAATCCAAGTAGCCAGCGTTGAATGCAAAGGGTGCAACGGAAGCAGTGCCTAGGCCACTCACAAACACCATCCACCAGTTATTGAAGTGTGGTTCTTTGTTGAAAATCTCATTAAGACGATCAGTGGCATCGTCGACTCCTAGACGATCGTGAAGAACTTCCTTGTAGACTTCGTGACAATCTCTGAGTTTTCCAAGATTCAGACCTTCACCAGCGCGGACCATCTTAACTTCCGTTGTATGTGTCGAGAGGTCGTCGAATGAACATATCATACAACCAGGCATGTAAAGAAACTGGGCATCAACCTCAAGGACTCTGGCGCTCATACGCATATATGTTTCCAGGCGATGGGTTGGCGCACCGTAGGTCATCAAAGCTCGGCAAAGCTTGAGGAGATACTTTTGTCGGGCCAAATTCTCCTTGATGTGCTTTGTGATCCTGATTTCTTCATCCAGGCGAGAATGACCCATACGACTCAGGACATTGTGGCTGCGAGACTTTTTGGCCCTCTTCTCGGCTTCGTGACGTTGGCGTAAGTTCTCCGTAACTTGTTCTCCCAGAGGCAGGCCGGCGATCGGAGTACCTCCACTCACCGAAGAACCAACCAAATAGGCCAAAGAAGATGTCGAATTGCTATAACTTTTTGAGTGCCATAGCTTTGACTGTTTGCCTCCGGGAGTACCATAACCTGAGAGAGGCCTTCCACTCGGAGTGTTGTATCCTGAGGAAGGGGGCGAATGCTGTGGGGTGTTGAAGCCACTGCTTCCATCCCGGAAGTGTGCAGGCCGTGGCAGGCTGGAGGACCGATCGTGTCCCGAGCTAGCTGGACCATCGTGGTTGTAGAGTCGAAGCAAAGCGCCAAGGACACCGGCACGGTGACGCTCAGGCTTTGGAACATAATCTAGATAGGCTTCACGCTCTTCATTAGGAGTGGCTGCAGCAGATGCCAAGCCAGAAGAGGCATCGATGTGGAGAAGTTGTTGAGCCATCGAGGCGTGAGCACGCACAAGCTTGTGTGCCGATGCGTGAAGGTCGTCAGATGTTGCATCATCGAGATGGTGAAGGGGGTCGTGCTCGTTGGGCTCTTCGGAGAAGTCGACTTTGCTGAAGTCTTGCAGGGGGATCTCGCTAAGGTTCAGCTTGAGCTTGGGTAGGCCGAGCTTGCGTGCAGGCGAGGCAGCTCTTGAAGCTGGAGCTGAAGATATGCGCTCATCCAGTTCCAATCTCTTTCCACGTTCGTGCGCCTCACGAGCCCGCCGACTCTGAACCGTGTTTTCTTGTTCGTCGTCTGAAACGGTCGAGAATGCTGAATCTCCACGCCGAAGGACAGGCCGCGGAGGCATCCGGGGCATGGTGGGCGACGAGGCGGTCGGTAAGGCCGAAGACGCAAAAGCAGCCTTGATCTGCGCCGTGTCTTCGGAAGATACTTCGGGAGCATGGCTACGATAGGATGATAACAATGCCTCACTCGTTCCACTAGAATCTCGAGAATGTGAAGTAAAAGGACTCTCGGAGGGTGAGAAGCCAGGACTCAGACCACTAGGCGGCGTCAAAGTAATCCTCGTAGGTAATGTGATACTAGCGGGCCGATGCTTCCTGAACAGTGGTGGTTCTTCTGCGTCTGGGTGGAAACCGACCTTCTTCTTGTCCTTGGATCTGATACCTCCGGCACTACCAGGTCGACTTGGTTCCATGCTGCTCAGGTAGTCACTTGACTGGTTCGAATTGAGATACGGCACATTGTCCAATGTCTCCGGAGGATCCTCGAACGGATTGAGCTCGATGCGTGGTGTATTCGCCGAACTCATCGTCGATAAATTCACCGAGCAAAGGCTTGATGCCTCGCTCGTTTAGAAACAAAGAATATCCAAGCGTGTGAGTTGTGTTTCAAAAGACCGTGACCGAATGCGTGATGGACGGCCTGCCCCACGTTTCCGAACTTGGAAGTTGACAAAAGCAGCGAATAAAGAAGGTTGCGATGGAAAATGTCGAGATGTCGAGAGGGAAAGCGCGAACACCGAGTCAACAACCGACAAGACACGACTTTCAACCCCAGATAAGAAATTGAAGATCAAGAGAAAATAGTATGGGGTTGCCACCGAGCTGGGGTGTTGAGGTGCACCGTTAGAGTGCAGAATTTGAGCAGGAGATGTCTGCAATAAGGACCGATACAGGTCGGGAATAAACCGGATTAAGTCACGCAATGCGATGCTAGATTGTGATAATAAGAGACAAGTGATAGCCTTCTTTAAAAAAAAAAGGGGGTGGGCTTAATTGAAGAGAAAAAAAAGGCGGTGTTCAGTAAAGAACACTTTGGAGGAAAATCTGAGAGATGGCACCTAGATGAACTTGTAGTTCTAGCCGCCTCACGGTGTCTCTTGAGGATTGTGCCCCAAGGGGATAGTGGGACCATGATGGCATTTGGGTTCAGCACTGGCGCTCCTATTCTCCATATCAAGAGCGGCAGTAAGATGGACGAAACGGGGCGAGACCAGTTATCAGTGACCCACAGTTACTGCTTGGAAGTATGGAGTCTGCTGAGCGAGGGAGGATCCGAATGGCACGAACACGCAACTACACGGATACGAATGCCGGGACGAAGAATGCCATTTGTCCACAGCGACGACGCGCACGCTGAGAAAAAACTGCAATACATAATGTCAATTTCCAGGCTACGAAGGGCACCACAGAGTGAACATTGAGCGAGCACGAGCTGCGACAGGGGGATTTTGACAGATCGTCAAGAAGGAGGCTCGGTCTCGGTAAAAGTATCGAGTCAGGCCGCGATAAAGGTTATGCAAAGATGCAGGGCCCAACAGCAGGCTGCTAGCTTATTGGGACGACTTGCGATCGCCATCGATGTTCCAACCATACACGACCGTTCTTCCAAACACGAGAATAGCGAAACTGCACTCCTTGCGCGAGTGACTTGGTAGCACGCGTATGCAAATTTCGTCATATTCCGCTTTCAACCTCTTTCAAACAAACGACGTCCCACCGTTGATATCTCGGCACGTTGTACGCCATTATGGCGTGGCTGAAGCCCGCTGCGTGGTTGTGAAAGGGCCGATAGGTTCCCCATGGTCGAACCGATTTCTGGATATCTTGCTCGTCAGCTTGAAGCCTCCAGAAACAAAGAGAACAATCTGGTGTGTTGAAAGGCTGGGTTCGGATATCCAAGCCCGAGGGTTAAGATATGAGCCTTGGCACAGGAAAATGTGCTGGCGATCTTTGACTCTTTCGCTCGGAAGACCCAAACGGGGAAATCAGGGCCAGGATCCGCGTCACTTCCGCGAGGAACAACTTCCGACTGCAAGGACCTTGCTGCAAGATGAAGAGCAAACCATAAAAATAGGAGTTACATGTGCGTGCATTATTCGTTTGGTTCTAAGTTCCTCCCCGTTCTTCCGGTCTTCGATCCAGTCGTGATGTGTATGCAAGTCATCAGCAAAACAACAATTGAAGAAATAGACGCTCTTTCCGCGTCGTTATGCTTATGCAGCATCAATCCGCAATCTACGGATAAAATTTCGTAAACATTCCCATGCCTTGGCTTGCAGCACCACTAATCCTCTCGACGCGACCTCTATACGTCCGTAAGGACTAGTTGCGTCTTTTGAATCCAACGAGAATGCAAGAGGACCATAGCAGCTCGTTGCTCATGCCGTGCTACTCGACCCGGAGTATCCAGAATCTCGGACGCTATCCATCTCGTCTTCAAAATCTATATCGAACTCTGGTTCTTTGTTACTCTTTTGGGCACCATCCTCGTCAAATTCCTCGTCCCTCTCGTCCGCATCTCTTCCTGCCCAGTCTTTCTGGTCAGCAGCTCTGGTGTTCCAGCGTAACGTGCGGCTGATGGCGTCGAACCATTCCATTGGTTGACTCAGGACGGTCGGGAAAGGATACTTGCTGGCTCTAACGACAACCTCGTCGCCTAGACCGAGCTCGATTCGTCCCTTACCATCGAAGCTGACGAAGCCACCACCTCGGCCTTTGCTAGGGACCGAGACCTTCAGTTCCATGGAGTCATTCAAGATCATTGGACGGAAGGACAGAGTATGTGGACAGATAGGTGTGAGTAGTATAGCGGGTATCTCTGGATGTACCAGACTTCCACCTGCTGATAGTGAATATGCGGTAGACCCTGTCGGTGTACTAAGAATGACACCATCGGCTGAAATGCGAGTGACTAATGAATCATTGGCGTACAGATCCAGCGAAGAAATGTATGACGAAGGTCCTCGGTCAATAACTAGCTCGTTGAGTACTTCGTGAGTCTCGCCCTCGATTTTGGTCGGATTTATTGTCGCAGGATATGAGGGGTCGGAGGAGTTATGAGGGGGCAGGGATGATGAGGAATTTGACGCAGCCGCTCGATAGACTGTACAGGTGAATCGCATACGCATTGTCACTCTCATACCGGCATCGCCCATGATGCGGTCTAGTTGATGTTTGTACTGGTTGAATTGGAAATTTGTAAGGAAGCCCAGAGACCCTAATGAGAAGGACATGACGGGGGGAACGATGCGTTGAAACAGCCACGAGGTGAAGAGAACAGTGCCATCCCCTCCAAGAGTGATGACGAGATCAAACAGTTCAGGCGAAGCCCAACAGAGAGCAGGGGTCCAGAAACGAAGCATGCTCTCAAAGCGGCTGTCCTTGGCAATCAACGAATCTGTGTCGAAGCGCTTAGAGCGGCGTAGCTTTGAGTCGACGTAGACATTGACACCCACGTCGCTACCATATCGCGGCTTGACGAGTAGCCATTCGGCCAACTCGCGCGTCAAATCAACCAAGGCATTGTCACGGGCCTTCGTGACTATCATGACATTGCGTACGGCTTGCTTGGTGGAACGTCTTTGTAGTTGGCGTGAGACCTCGCGAACACTGGCAGCCGTCTGCATAAGACGGCTGTGTGACAGCTGGTCATCCTCTTTTATCTCCTCCAGAACTTTTTCAATGTTGACGGCGTCACCGAAGCGGCGGTGGAAGAAGCAAGGGCTGGTCAAGGCGGCCAGTTGTACCATGGACGGAGTGCCCGATCGTGAGAGCTCAGAGATGGCAGCAGATAATTCCGAGGCAGAAGGGCCATTCCGTGAGGAGATTTCTGGTGTAGGGATACCGAGGGCTTGGTTGGAAGGACTGGAAGCGACGGCGGTGGGCAGGCTGTTGCGACGACGGTAAGAGTCCCGCCTTGACGGACCGTTCAGCAGATTTGGCGACATCGAGTGGAATTGGGAGGCAGAGTCTTGCGGGCTGAATTGGAAGCGGTAGTCGTCCATAGCTGCTGGGCAGGAAGCAGAAAACACCCAAGGTATGCAAGGGCAATCAGGCTAAGTTGTGACGATTAGAAATATAAGCCTTATCGCCGGACCCGCGTGGAGCAGAAGAGTCGGCTTGATAAATGCGCCGAGGTGTTCAATTGATTGTATCAGTACCTGGAAGAATCTGACCGAGCAGAGATGAGAAGAATGCCCAGCTGGATGCAGCGCCGGACAAGATGAAGACAGAGAGGCATCCAAAAGTTTCCATGGTCGCGTCTCGTTGCCGTCCGGTGATCGAGGAGATGCCGGTGCCGAAACCGCTCTTTCCCCCAAACCTCCGAAGAGTCTGGGGATGCTTCTCGTATCTCCGTCCACCATCACGAACAACAAAGACTTGTTTTGCTCCTTCCTTCAGCCTTCGATTTGTTGGCGCCCTCGTGACGCCTGCCTTGCCCTAGATTCACCTAGTTGCATCTTGTTTCATCGCTTTCATTGACTGCTGTCTTTTGATTGCTCCTATTGACAAACCCATTCTAGCCGATAATCTGACCCCGACACGGCTCAAGCAAAAGGAAATCACGGAGAGGTCATCTCAGATCAAGCCATCTCATCCACGAACTCAGCACATCCACGATTCCTAGCGCATCTACAAGCGAGCGTGACTTGCATCTCACCAAGAGACAATATTCTTTCCATGTGCTTGGCTACCAGAATGTCATCTGCTTCAGTCGCATTGTCATTCAGACTTTCATCAAGTCTCCGAGTCTGGATCTAAGGGTGCATGGTATCTCGCCTAAAGACCATGTTCAGTCGTGCTTGGAGGAGTGCTTTGCAGGTTATCACTGCGTGGCTTTCATCAGGTGGGCCTCGACTCGACGTTCCCCATTGGAGAGCTGCAAGCCTTTGCCAGCGCAGAGTGCATTAGCACCCTGTCAGCATCGAACAGCTACAAGTCACCTACCAGGATGATTAGACACATGGTTGAAACTACGACTACGACTTATACTCTGATGTACGCAATACAGCACATTCGAGCGCACGACATTCTTAGTGACGAATCATTGTGAGTCAGCCATACTTCCAGATATGGACGCGATCCGGACAGCTTGATTATCCCGGATCCTGGGAAGGACGATAGAGAACCTCTTGCGGGTGGCTTGGTCAGAGCAATCCTTATGTTACTGCCTGCATCCTGCCATGCCTTGAATAATTGCTCGGCTCGATCATGCCTTCCCACCTGGCGCTTGACTTGTGACCACACTTCTTTTCGCGAAAGGGCTACTCCTACATCCTGTTCTTGTTTCAGTGCGAAAAGGCACAAAACTTGGGTTGGCCAATGCCTAAACTTAGGGTTGGTCATGCTTCAGTTGAGTGGGTGTCGTCGTAAGACGCAATCTCGTAGACCTGCGTACCGCTCTGGATGAACTGGCTCGAGCTTTCATGGTTGCCATGATCTTGGACATGATAATACACGCACCAGCTTTCGTAGGAGGTGTGGTCAAGGGCACAGCACAGGTGCAGTGATGGTCTTAGAATCCAGGAGCCGTGTCTTGAGTCGCGGGTACCTGGATGTCCCCAGCAACCTTGTACACAATTATTCATCCCACCCGTTATCTTTGCATTGAGGTTTTTTTCACGAGGTAGAGTTTATGCGATGCACGAAGTCATGCGATGCGAGAACAGGCAGTCGAAGATAGCCGTGACTTGCAAGAACAAGCTTATAAAGGTGGGCATGTCCTCCCCCAACCCTGTTGTGATTTCGACTCTGATCTTTGCCGATAAGTCTGGATCAAAAGGAAGTTAACATATCTGTTCGAAGCTAAAGATCAGCCCACTTTGTCACAAAGTCTTCGAACGTCAATCCTACCAGCCATGGCCCAGAGGATACCCGTACCTCCAGCTAATGCATATTCACATCACGCTATGCCATCGGATTTTTTGTGTACTCCAGACGATTTTCTGATTGATATCGTCGAAGGCTCTGACTCCGTCTATAACGCTCCACTCAACAGGCAGATAGACACCAAACATCGCAAGAAACAATCTGCCCCGATCCTTGCAACTTTCCATTGCTGGAAACTTACCAAAGCTGCTCCTAAAACCAAGGATGGGGCTCTAAGCTGGAAGCGAGCAGCAGTCGTACAGACGACACTGCCATCTGACGAACTTGAATCTCAAGTCAAGAAGCAGCTCAAGGCAAAATCGCTCATCGACATGTATGAAGCCCTATCAACGGACCAGCGTCAACAAGTTGAGGTTCTTATCCAGCAACAAAGGCGAGATGAGACGAACAAACACGCTCGTTGGGAGATAGCAGCCATACACCGTGAGGTCCTCAACAATCTCAGGACGAGGATCAGAGAGACCACTTTCATTCGTATAATATTGAGTAGGGATGACAGAAGAAAAGTCGAGAAGGCAAGACCAGGCCATGAGACGACTAGCGCTAGTGTGGCAAGCAACATCTCTGACCTCAACGATCTTTCCAATTCCCTGCTGGAACAGACAAATACAAAACGTGACCAAGGTCTTCCTCCACCCAGAAGGGAATTTAAGGGACAGGCTAGAGCCAGAAAGCCAATCGGCGAGAACGTGATCGAGGTCATGCCTGATTTGAGTATTGGCGATACTCATGTCATCAGCGTGCCATCGATGGCAAGTCCGTTGCCGTCTGCTAGGTTGCAAGGTCCAAGCCCAACATGGAACAACCAAGCTCCACTCTGGCAATCGCCGTCAACCAATATCGAGCATGAAAATATGCTTCGAAATCGACTGGATCAACAGCGGCCACTGCCGGGTTCTGAAGTTCAAAACGATCAGCATCACGTTCAGAATGCTCTTGCATATATGGCCAATGTGAATTCCAATGTTCGTACACAGGCGGGCGGCAGAGTCTTCGAAGAGCCACAAGGCCAATCAGCTCTACATGAACCATGGTTTTCACAGCAGTCTCCACCCATAGTACCAGATTTCAGATGCGACTCTCACACTATGCCTATCGAACGGCAGTTTGAAGGGTCTACGACACAGAGAACCCCGCCACATCTCGGACTGCAGTCAACAAATTGCGAGCAAGACTACTTTGGGAAGCAGTCCAGGAATCCATATGAAGAAGCAGTGGAGCCAAGTATGGCTAGACAGTATCACCACGCGAACAACAATGCTCCTGTACTCGCTGCTTCACATCGTGCCACAGATTCAGAGGCTAATAGGGCATCTCCAATCACAAAGATTCAGGCTCCTACAGATTCGGAATGGCCTGATTATAACCCTGAAATGGAGCCATCACCACTTCCATCACCGCAATCCCAGCAGCAAACGAGACATGCAAAACGCAGTGCCGAACGACTGCGACGAGAAGACGTGCTCTTCTGGAGGACTCAAGCCCAGCTAAGCTGTTCTCGATCATCTTCAAGTCTAGATGATCAGTCCTCAACTCTTGCATCTCTCGAGGAGAGCTCACCTCCAACTTCAGTGTCGGGAGACGGCGTTGCGCCGCAATTCCAATATCACGAGGGAGATGCTCACGCACCAGGACGTTTCGGTCAACAGCTTGCGGCACACAGTTTCCTCCGTCCGAACCAAGATCGACAACAGGAACAGCCTCTCAAGATGCCTCAAAGAAGTCAAACCGACTACAAACTCCAAACCCGACGTACTGTCAGCTTTGATGACGAACCGTATGGGATCCATGATAGACAGCATGCTCCACAACCGGTTCCAAACGCTCGTGGTTCTAGCATGTATACCCCAGATAACTACACAAGACCATCGGCCCCAGAACCCCCAGAACCAAAAGCAAACTATTCATTCTATCAACCCCAACGATACCAGCCACAACAAACTTGGGAGTTGGATAATACTTCGATGCTCGAACGCTTGAATGAACGTCTGGATCACATGGAACTCAGACAGGCGGAAGGAGCAACCAGAAGAGCCGTTGAGGCAGCACAGAAAAGAAGGGAGTTGGAGAAGAAAGAAGCTTACGAACGAGGGATCGAGGATGCAATGGCATGGAAGGCACGACCTGGTGGGGTTGGCAGCTTCAATTGAGAAAGTGGAGTTGTTATGGAGACTTTGAAGAACTTTTCCTTCTTTGTGCTCATTAATCCTTGCTTTTGTCGAGTTGGATTTTCGATAACGATCTTACTACAATCGTGTGTTTATCTTTGGTCATTTTATTGGTTCTTTATCCGTGTTGCTGATACAATTAATCTATGTCTGATACACTTGCTTCTTTCATATTCTCATCAAGGCATAAGCTTGCTGGCAGGTTCCGCCTTCTTGCGGTATACATCAAGAGGCACCGGCAGGTCACCACTGTAACCGACATCTCCCTGCATCGTCTCGAGTTTCTTGGTCACCTTGCCGACCAACTTTGCGATCCACTTGTCGTTGGCAGCAGCATCCATAGCGACTTTCCTCATCTTGTCATTGAGATCAGTTCTGACTGCCTTTGTGAATTCTCTAAAGCCGTGGATTTCCTTATCCAAAGACTTCTCAACTCTGTCCATCTCTACGATCTTGGTCGCCTTGACCAAGGCTGCGATGAAGTCGAGTAGATTTTGGTCGAAACAAGCAGGTAGGCGCACGTGAGCGGAGATGTTGACGTTAGTTTCATCCTTGCGCAGCTGGGCCATTTCCTGTTCAGCTTGAATAGTTTTCGGCTGACTATCGGCGGTGTCAATCTTTTCTTGTTGAGCAGCCTTATCCTCCGAGGTTGGGACAGGAGGCAAGATGTGTTCGTGATGAGGCAAGAGGAATGACGGCACACTAATCCTTGCGTCCGCTCCTCCAAGACGAACAATCTGATTGTAGTCGACCTCTTCCTTGACAGTTCTGTAGACCATGATGTCGTCGAATAGAAGATCTGAAACGATGTTGAAGACTGGGTTGATGGGTACAGAAGCCATAGCAGTGATTTTCTCAGCTTCAAACACAAAGTTGGCGTCCTTTAGCCAGGCAGAAATGCGCTTCTTGAGATGCTTAACGTCCGAAGCTTGCTCTGGGTGATCCTGGAAAATCTGTTGATGGAGCATGGTTTCGATCATGGCACCTGAGCCTCCAGCAGTGATGGACTTGACGTAAATTGGATGGAAGTACGCAATTGGGTTCAGAAGACATCTGAGGAGGAATGGAAGTCTGTGGAGGAACTTTCGCATCGGCAGATCCCGCTGCAGAGTAGAGACACGAATGGAACGCGTGCTACAGTGAGGGACAGTGGGTTTGCCGTGCAGCTGTGAGCAAATCGCAGAGCGATAGTCCTTCTTGTTATCAAGAACCTCGCCATCGACATGTTTTTGTTTCAGTGTCTGTTGGACCTCCTGCTGACTGACAGTGATGATGCTGGTCTCTTGAATGTAGCTTAGAATAGCGTTGTAGGTCTCCCTTGCGTGGTCATCGTCAGGCGAGAGCTGTTTGACTCCCTTTAAACCGACACCGGGAGATATAGGCTGGGGAGCAGAACCATCTGTCATTCTTTCCTTCATAGCCTCCATGGGAGCACGTGTATCGCTCGTCTTGGCCGCAGTGGCAAGAAGAGGGGTTTCTGAAACCATGAATGAATCGTCGGTAGGTGTTCTGCCATTCTCTGCCAACTGTCTAAGTGACATTTCACGCTCACCACCCTTGACATTGGCATATACGTCGGAGATGTCGATTCTTCTGAAAAGAGCGATGCGGACCTCGTCGACCGCAATGGCGACTTCCATGTCGTCGGAGAATTTGATGCCGACTTCCACGCCGTGTGCGATGATCATCAGTGAAGACAACCGGAAGGTCATACCACGGATATTCATCAGTCCGTTAACGTCGACATCGATCTCCAGTGCTGGTATGTCAAAGAAGGCGATCTGGTCGTCAATGAATTGAAGCTGTTTGAGCACATTTCTGATGCGTCTTCTGACGAACCTTCCAACAAGGTCGAATTGGAAAAGGCATGTCAAGAAGATTGCAGGATAGCATGTTGCGACAAAAGCGCCATGCAAGAGCCAGGAGGTAGCAGCAACTCCATAGGTTAGATTGATCAAGAGTAACAGAGACCAGATATTGAAGAAGGGCAGGATCCGGCGACCATTAGCGGCGCCGGAGAGGATGATGAATGTCAGAATGGCAGCACCCGAGAGAATCCATCTCAGTGGCCAATTGAATAAGGCGACGGCGGCGGCAGATGTTGCTGCAAAGAGATATGGTACAGGGATTCCAAGGATCGGCTGGAGTTTCTTCTGTCGCTCAGGCAGCTCGCGTGGGGTGAATGAAGAATTCAAGTTCATGTTGGACGAAGGATTGATGAAATTGAACACTGTCCGGTCCCCAAATTCCTGCAAATGTCAACGCTTGTCAGTTGTCAAGCATGGAAGGTTGCTTTCGAGTAGGAAAGAACGACAGATATGTTTGTTTTTCGGTTTGCGACGGATAGGTATTTGCCCTTAGTTCACCAGATTTCGCAGCTTCCAACAATTATGCTTGACGTCACTTAACGGTTTCTGTGAACGCATGGGTTTCTATAACGAACGCAATATCAACTCATATAGCACGTTCAAGAATTGAGCACATCAAGAACTTGTATCATTAGAGTATGAAATCTCAGCAGTGATGTAAAATCCTACGTAGGGCAATGTTATTCCCTGAGTGGCCCCCATCGCAAGTCATCTTCGTGTTCTTTGGGGTGTACGCTGAAGACATGATGGCGCTATATAGAAGCCGGAGAGTTCACTACTATCTCCGTCCCGGCTAAGCAAGCATGGACAACTCCAATGACAAGCCACTTTTAAAGACCACCGATTTTAAAGACCACCGACATCACAACCACCAAACCACAACCAAAGACCATCCTGCCACATGAGTCTGTTTACTTTGGCCAGACAAACAATCCGCAAGCCCATCTTCAAACCTGCTTTTGTATGTGTCGTTGTTTCCTGCATTTGGTTCTACCTTCGATTGACCCCGCCTCAGCCTGTCATCTCCCGAGCCATGCACATCCAGTCAATTCCCATGTGTGAGTAGCAAGTTGGCAGTGCTTGATATACCGAAGCTCATGCGATGTAGGGGAGGGTAGTGGTAACAACTACGCCTACCTTGTTGTTGACGACAAGTCTAAGGATGCTGTCATCATTGACCCCGCCAACCCTCCAGAGTGAGCCGGCACTTGCACCAACGACGACAGAGTCATACTGATTTGTGCTTTAAAGAGTGCTTCCTGTGCTCAAGAAGCAGGTAGACAGTGGAGCTATCAACCTCAAGAGCATCATCAACACCCACCAGTAAGCACATCCCTACTACCCACGACGACGGAAGGATTGTCACTTATGAACAACCAGCCACCACGATCATGCAGGCGGCAATGTTGAGATGGTAAGTTTTGTGGCGATCATTTGAGAAGAGAGCTGCAAGATTGACTCTTAACCAGCTCAAATCATACCCTCTCCCCATAATCGGTGGTAAAGACTGCAGCAAAGTCACAAAGACACCTGCCCATGGCGAGATCTTCAACATTGGCGACATCAAGGTCAAGGCTCTGCACACCCCGTGCCACACTCAAGACAGCATTTGCTTTTTGTTCGAAGACGGCAACGACAAAGCCGTCTTCACCGGAGACACTCTTTTCATCGGCGGCAAGTTTACAGAAGTCACATATCGGTAGGCAGAAACTAACATGCGAGTAGGCTGTGGCCGATTCTTCGAAGGCAATGCCGAGGAGATGCACAAGGCTTTGAATGAGACTCTTGCTGCTCTGCCCGATGACACCAAGGTCTACGTAAGTAGAATGCCATTTTTACCTACATGCATCCTTACTGACGATTTTATTGTAGCCTGGCCACGAGTACACCAAGGGCAACGTCAAGTTTGGCATTCAAGTCATGCAGGGCGAACCCATCAAGAAACTTGAGGCCTTCGCCAATGCCAACAAGCAGACTCAGGGCAAATTCACCATTGGTGACGAGAAGGTTGGTCTCTGAAAATTTACACGCCTGTATACAGTGACTGACAACACTGCTCTCGCAGCTTCACAACGTCTTCATGAGACTTGATGTAACTTCTCTCAATGCCAAAACAGACCAGCATACTAACGTCTCGCAGGACCCTACCGTTCAGAAGGCCACTGGCAAGAACAGCCCCATCGATGTCATGGCCGCCTTGAGAGAGATGAAGAACAAGTCTTGAGCTTAATCGCCAGGTAGTATGGATAAACCGATCACGACGACATTCAGACGACACATTGGAAACATATTTTGGAGCCACCACTATATATAAGTGATGGGAATTGAATGATTTCATGACTGTCATTACTTTTGCGTTGATCCGACATATCTGGCCATAGCCTCATTCATGGAATATCCGAGCGCCGGACATATCGTAGAGTATTGTGTAAGCTGATGATTCCGCTGATTCAATGTCATCTTGATCCAGTTCTTGACCATATTCTGCGATAAAACAGAGGAACGGCAGGTTCGACAGGTTTGTACCCTCGATGGCGACGGCTTGAGGCGCTGGAAATGGCTGTTGTTTGGCCAAAGCCGCGGTTTTGAGTTCTTCCAAGTTTCCCCAGAGAATTGCCATCTGCTCGCGTAACTTCGCAAGTGTTCGCGTATCGCGTCGCAGACTATCACAGTCAATAAAGCTACAAGCTCAGTATGGAATCGACTTACTCGGTAGCATCCTCATCCATAGACAACAGAAACTCTGCGTATCTGTGATCTACATGCGCCCACAACTGTGCTGGCGCACTGCCTGGTTTGATGTCTTCCAAAAGTAGAAAGAAGTCCCAGATCCACTTTTGACTTGGAAACGGACTGACCGTGTTCAGATCATCGTCCGAAAGTCCTCCAGAGGCATCGGCAGCTGGTGCAGGCGATGCGAAATCTTCCAGCATTGGTGGCCAAAAATCGACAACTCTGACTTTGACCTTATGCTTGACGTTGAGAAAAGGCAGTTCAAGCTTTACCCCAGACCTACCAGTGTAGGAATGATCTCTAGACAGTATGTCTTGGAGAGTGCTGATTTGGACACCATCGTACTTCACGCAGCTGACTAGAGGGCAATAAGCGAACGGTCAAACGGGTTGAGCAAGTTAAACTTACCGTGCGGATTGTTAACAATAGTAGCCGATGTTGAAGCCGTCTCATCCTTATTGAGACCCAACCTCCGAGCTTTGTTATCCCTCTTTCTCTGTCTCTTGGACGATTTTTTTTCCTGCTTCCCAGTTTCTTTGCTTTGTTTCTTGGTCTCGACTTCGGCGTTTCGATCTCTCCAATAATTTGTTTGGCGGTCGACAAGAGCATTCAGTTGCTTCGCCTCTTTCAATTTTTGAACCAAGATCTTGTCTGGGAACTGTCTGTCTGGCCAGAGGTTGCCTTCCATCTTTTTCGCATTGCTCTGCTTGATTCGAACGTTCGAAAGCTTAATAAAATCACCTTCCTTGACTTTGTCGCGAGCATATCCTGCATGAGGAGGAAGGAGTTCAACTTGCAGAGTACGGCGACCACAAGGTCCGGACCAGTTTTTGCGCTTCCCGGTGACGTTCGAAATATAGCCGTAGCAATCGCCATCCCTATTCAGTTCAAGGTCATTTTGAGAATTGTTGTGGGTATTTGTTCTATCATACCTGCTGAATTCATCGTCGGCATCTGCATCATCCGGAGCAGGATAGTCGTACAACAAATCGTTGGCTGTATAGTCAGTGACATACAGCTCCATATTGCCATTCGAGTTTGGAAACTTCTTTATGACTTCAACAGCAAGATCGCAATAGTCATTGTAGTTGACATTTGTGATCAAGCGAAACTTGCCATTGGTCTGTGGAGGGCGACCAGCTCTATCAGCAGCAGGCCGAGTAGGGATTGCAACAGCATCGGAAGGACCAGCAGTATTGACAACAGATGGAGCAAGTTGCTTGAGAGTGATGGCGTAGACCTGCTCCGTCTTTGGAGGTTTTGGGTTTGGGTCTGGAGGCAGGGATGGAATGTCTTTTTCACCGAGAAAAGATTGCATAAAACCTGGCTCTGGTATTGATGCTGCCTGGTAGATAATGATGTTTGTCAACCTCCTCGCGTCGACTATCAACGGTGTATCGTAGAGTGGTATGACCTGGGCAAAGTGTCAAGGATGGATGTATGAGTATGGAATGTATCATAATTGTAGATACCTTGCAACTGCGTATGAGAACGACGTCGCATACAGATGGAGTCGGAGGGAGCCCTTCCTTGGTTCTTGCGAAGAAGCGAGCTTTGAGACCTTTGGTCATAACAGGAATTTTCATCATGTCCGAGTCCTGAAGTGTAAAGGTAATTTGCCAATCTGAAGATGGCATCAGTGCAGGAAAGGGCGACCTGAAACGAGACAAGTTGACACACCTCCAGTCTTCATGTTTGTCATGGGTTGTAAGACATCTACGACAATACCCATGAGGTTGATGATGGGAGCAGCACTCGCAGACTTGCAGTTTTTGTATGCATCAGCCAAGCTGATTAGCGTACTGGGACGAGATTGAGCCATAGTGACTGTGGAACAAGTAACACAACGAACAAAGGGGAATTCATCCAGCAGGTTGATGTTGTTCTAAAGAAGGCAGCATGCTCATGATGCTTGGCTCAGTTGACGACGGTCGAGTAAATTCGAGCTTGAACGGGAAGACGCGACGCGTTCGGAACAAGTGAAAGTGGTTGGCCAAATTTGATTGACGAGCACACGAGCTTTGGCCAAGACTTCTGACGACTTGTCGTCCTGTACGAGTGGGTTCTTTGCGCAGAGCTTTGGGCACTGGATTTGTTTTGTTGCCCGTCCAAGCAAAAGAGGACCCCTCACAGTAATCAAAGAAATCACTTTGACTGCTGCTTTTCTTTTCCTCATCCAACATCCCTCCTCTCACCACTCCCCCACTCCGCTCCTCCACGCCAACCTCTCTTCACCATGGCGGATCGCTACATTCCCGAGCATCGCCGCACCACCTTCAAGGCAAAGAACCTGCTCAAGCCCGATGAGCTTCGCCGCCGCCGCGAGGAACAGCAGGTCGAGATCAGAAAGCAGAAGCGTGAGGAGAACCTTGCAAAGAGAAGAGGAATCACCCGCGGCGAGACTCTTGGTGCCTCACTGGGCGCCGCCCCTGACAGTGATGATGAGTCGACAACTATTGAGAGCCAGGTAACCTGAACCACTCACTCCTCTGTTGACCGTCTGCTGACATGACGTACCCAGTTGAACGAAGAGCTCCCCCAGATGGTCCAGGGTGTTTTCTCAGACAAGATTGAGGACCAGATCGCTGCCACCACAAAGTTCCGCAAGCTGCTCTCAAAAGAGCGCAACCCTCCCATCGAGAAGGTCATCGAGACCAACGTCGTTGGCCGTTTTGTCGAGTTCCTCCGCTCTCCCCATACCCTCGTCCAGTTTGAGGCTGCCTGGGCATTGACCAACATTGCTTCTGGTTCTGCCCAACAAACACAGGTCGTCATTAACGCCGGCGCCGTCCCCATCTTTGTCGAGCTGCTCAAGAGCCCTGAGCCCGATGTCCGCGAGCAGGCTGTCTGGGCCCTCGGTAACATTGCTGGTGACAGCCCGCAATGCAGAGACTTTGTCTTGCAGTGCGGCGCCCTCCAGCCTCTGGTCGCCCTTCTTGGTGACAGCCGCAAGCTCAGCATGCTCCGCAACGCCACCTGGACTCTGAGCAACTTCTGCCGCGGAAAGACCCCCCAGCCGGACTGGAACACCGTATGTTGTCCCGCACTCTTTTGGCCGTTTGCGCTTCCTGCTGACCACGTGCTCGTATAGATCGCTCCTGCCCTTCCTGTCCTTGCCAAGCTCGTTTACTCTCTCGACGATGAGGTCCTCATTGACGCCTGCTGGGCCATCTCATACCTCTCTGACGGTTCCAACGACAAGATCCAAGCTGTCATCGAGGCCAACATCCCTCGTCGTCTTGTCGAACTGCTTATGCACGCCTCCACCTCTGTCCAGACCCCTGCTCTCCGTTCAGTCGGCAACATTGTTACCGGAGACGACGTTCAGACCCAGGTCATCATCAACTGCGGCGCTCTGCCCGCTCTGCTCTCTCTTTTGAGCTCCACCAAGGATGGCATCCGCAAGGAGGCTTGCTGGACCATCAGCAACATCACTGCTGGCAACTCCACTCAGATCCAGGCTGTCATCGACGCCAACCTGATGGCCCCCCTCATCCACCTTCTTTCCAACGGTGACTTCAAGACCCGCAAGGAGGCTTGCTGGGCCATCTCCAACGCTACTTCTGGTGGTCTCCAGAAGCCCGACCAGATTCGCTACCTTGTTCACCAGGGTGCCATCCGTCCTCTGTGTGACTTGCTGTCGTGCCCTGACAACAAGATCATCCAGGTCGCTCTTGACGGCCTTGAGAACATTCTCAAGGTTGGTGACATGGACAAGGAGGCTGCCGAGGGCACCAACGAGCCTCCCGTCAACCGTTACGCTCTCTTCATCGAGGAGTGCGGTGGCATGGAGAAGATCCACGACTGCCAGAACAACGCCAACGAGGAGATTTACATGAAGGCATACAACATCATTGAGAAGTACTTCTCTGACGAGGAGGCTGAGGGTGACATGAACGAGCTCGCTCCTCAGGCCGGCCAAGATGGTCAGTTCGGCTTTGGTGCTCAGCAGCAACAGCAAAACTTCAACTTTGCCAACGGCGGTGACTCGATGGATATGTAAGTTTGCCTTATATCCTGAGTGCAGTCTTGTTACTGGCTTGAGGTCCTGGATGCAGTACAGGCCCTCGTTCTTGGGTGCAGCTTCTGCTGGAGGCAACTCACCTTGGTAGAGACACCATTGCTGCGGAATGCACTGCATCTCTACTCATGTATTGCAACAGTCAGCTATAGCTACAGCTTGCGATACTTCGGCATACAGCCATCGCCAACACTCCGTACTACGAGTGTGACCCCCACCACCATTGCTTGCAACATCACGGAACCCCTTACACCAAGCACCTACACCACACCCACCACATCCCCGGAGTTCCAACGATCTGTCATGAACATGGATCACGAAGAGGAGAAAAACAACATCATCAAGATGCCCCGTCATGTAACCCCTAACCCCATCATTTCCTCCCACACTTCACACATCATCTTCCCGGCGCAGTATGGCTTGTCTTAGGGTTTTAACAGTTTTGCGGGACAAGAGGTCCGCAGAAGACCGAGGACTTGGTTCCTGCCATTTCGTATTCTATTGTCTTTTTTTTTTTCGTCCGCTTTTTCTTGTTTTTCTCTACGGATCCCAGAGAAGGAGGAAATGGTTCGGGTTGATATCGCAATCACACACGTTTACCCTTTTTACTGCCATGTCTTTGTTTGAACTTTGAGTGCTTACTATGTGTTTTTTGTGTCCTGCCTGCCATGTTCATCTGCCATGGCTGCTCACCACGTTCAGTTGCCATGTTCATTTGCCATGTCCATCTGCCATATTCGTCTGCCGTATAGTCGAGCAGAACGGCATGACATGTCGTCTGTCTTCCTCTTCAAGGCGGAGCGGATCGGGTGACCTGCCTTCTCGGCTCCACAATCCAGTCCGCCTTTGTTCCGAGATTTGGCGAAAGTCCTCCGGGCATCAAAGAACAAACCAACTCATCAAAACTCTCATGAAAACAGAAAATTGAATACTTTCTTTCTTCTCCTTCTACGTACTCAATTGACTTGTCAAACAGCACGGAAGAAAACGACCATGTAAGTGAGTTTCTTTGAAAATTTGATATCATATTGCTACAAGAAAGAAAGATTACGCCTTGCTGTGAAAGGAAGTCACCCACCCTGATTGCGCTCCTGCCCACGCCCCAATGTCTATTCGGAAAGTTTTTGTTGCATGACAAAAAGAAAGAGTATGAGTTTTTGATTTTTGGGGTTTGTTGTTCTTTTCCCCCTCCTGTTCTGCTGTTCCCATCTGTCGATCATCGGTGGGTACGGTGTGGGGCATCAGGTGAGTGTCGTGTGAGGGATGCAGCATCAAGTCGAAGAAAGAATTTGGTGTTGGGCGCTTATTCGCGGGAGACGTCACGACCAAAGGTCTTTGCCTTGATCCAGTCCATGAGGACGAGGACACGGTTGCGAGCTGTTTTCGATTTCGTTAGCTTCGAGTTCTCTTTCGTTTTGTTTCTTCTCTTCTTCCACGCGACCGCTGATCTGGACACAGAAAGAGCATTATGGGAAAAACTTACTGCTGAAGCACATGCTGAGGTAGGCGCTGCGCCAGAAGAAGTATGTGACAGTGCCACCAGTGGCAATGTTACCAGTCAACCAGGAGATATCGGCAACGGCCTTCTCGCTACCAATGTATGCGAGCGAACCCTGGTGAGAGTACTCGAAAGGACCCATCTGTTTGGTGCGACGCAGACGCTTCTGGAGATCCTTGATGTTGGCAAAGATCTGGTCACGGGCGTCCTTGTTGGGAGCGGTCTCTTGAGCAACAGACAAGTTCTGGAGTTCTGTCTCAATCGCCTCGGTCTTGGCCATCTGGTTGAAGAGGCGGGCAAGGAAAGCACCCTCCTGAGCGGCGACCTGAGCAGTGGGAGCGTAGTTTGCGACAGCACAGTCACCGACAGCCCAGACGTTCTCGGCACCCTTGACGACCAGGTACTCGTTGACGTTCAAACCACGACGAGCATCGGCCTGAGCGGGAATCTGCGACATCAAATCCTTGACAACGGGACGAAGAGCGTTACCAGTGGCCCAGACAAGCAGGCCGTAAGGAATCTTCTCCATAACCTTCTTGCCATCAGGACCAGCGTACTCGGCCTCAATGTAGTCCTTAGTGACGTTCTTAACCATGGTCTTGGTACGGATTTCAATGGTCTCCTCCTTGAAGGTCTGCTCGGTGTAGTCGATTAATTGCTTGGAGAACATGGGAAGAACCTGGAACGCATAGTCAGCAATCTCACCAAAGGCCACATTTCGAATACGGAAAAACGTACGCTGGGAAGGGCTTCAACAAGAGTAACCTTGAACTCGTCGGCGATTTCAGGCATCCAGGTCTTGAGGTCGTTCTCGAAGAAATCCTGGAGCTCACCAGCGAACTCGACACCAGTAGGGCCACCACCAACAACAACCATGTGCAAAAGACGCTTGCGGTCCTCGGGGCTCTGGTCCTTGAAAGTGGCAGTCTCACAGCAGTCCATAATACGCTTGCGGATACGTTGAGCATCATTGACCTCCTTCAAGAAGCAAGAGTGCTCGCGGACACCAGGAATACCTAAGCAAGACATGTCAGCATCTCCTCTGGTGTCTCGTGCTGGACATTCGACCTACCGAAAGTAGCGTTCTCGGCGCCGACACCGACGACGAGCATATCGAAAGGAACCTCGGTCGAAGAAGTAGCACCCTTGACCTCGGAGTCATCATTGATGTAGACAACCTTCTTAGCGTAGTCAATCTTTGTGGCTTCGGCTTCGTAGAACTTGACGGCGGCTTTCTTGTGACGGAGGAAGTTGCGAACAGGCTCCATGATGGAGCGATGCTCGATTGTACCGGTTGTGCAAGAGGGCAGGAGAGGTGTGAAGAGGAAGTAGTTGCGAGGAGAGACGACAATGACGTTGTAGTTTTCGGTATCGAGCTTCTTGAGGAGGGAGACGGCACCCCAGCCGGTACCTGGTTGTTGTTGTCAGCTCAGACCTCATGGATGCTATGTCGCAGGCGCTCGGAACACATACCGAGAATAACAAGAGTCTTCTTGGTCGGGTCGGGCTCGGCTTGCTCGCCAGGGTTCTTCATCTCGTAGATGCCGTAAGCAGTGTAGGCAAGGCCAGCAATGGCAGACAGGTAGGTAGCTCTCCATGCCCAACGGAAGAAGCGGAAACCGCTCTTCTTCGGCTTGACAGCATCGGCGTAGGAACGTCTGAAGGACTGGCGCAACTGAAGCTGGGACAGGGTGGCGCGGGGCGAGGGCTGGACACGCGATGTGAAGCTCTGGCTGTTAGCGGTCGCAAAGGTGCGCTTGGAAGCACCAATTGCAGCGCGCATCGAGGCGACTACAGGCCTCATAGCTGATGCGGCAGCCATCAGAGGGAGAGGTGGGGGTGAGAGGAGAGGGGTGGGAGTGGTTGAACGGAGAGAAGGTTGTGCTCCGTCTTCCCAATAACAAAATAAAGTCCCGATAAGAGCTTCGACTCTGAACTTTTTGCCCTGCGCGATGACCCAACTAACGCCCGCCTTGCAAGAAAACGCTTGGGCCCAGCATTTAACTCAGATCCCATCAACTCCCTACTGCTGTCATTACCTATTGCTGCACTTCTCCTTTTTACTTGGAATGAACATCTGCAAATGTGTCTTCTGACTTGCTGCCCTATCTATACGTTTTGCGTTTCTGTTGCCAGCATTGTACATCCTGGCAATCCAAGACGCCCTGCTGAAGCCTGCTTTTTTCGCTGACCAGCCCTGTGCTTCTCTTAAATCCGAGCTCGATAAAACATCATTCAATCATTTTAGCCGTGTTTTGTGCGCCGAGCAGTCAACCATTTTGCAATTGTTGTTGAACTCGTTGACCATTGCGTGCGCGCCATCGTCCACATGCGGACCCTTGTTCAAGGGTTGATCCCGCGGTTATCAGATCTGCTGTGAATACCTAGGCACCTAGGTACATCATTTGCCGAGCTTCCCAGCTGAGAGCTATGGAAGATTGACAGAATGCGCCGCCGACTGCCTTCAAAAGGCTCTGAATAAAGTCTTGTGTGCTAAAGCACCATGTCCATGAAACGGGGTCGCTTTTGGATCAATGAAGCCAATCTTTGGTTTCAACGTGTGGCTTGCTAGAGTCGGCCCTTTCGACTTTGCGGTACCGGCAGCTTCCCAAGACTGCCGTGTTGTCAAACGTCAATACAGCTTCACAGCAAGAACGCGACAGACATTGGTCCCCTTTGATTGGGAATGACCAACCTTCGACTGCCACCAGAGCTTCTGCTCCTTGTGATGAAGCAAGTTGATTAGGGCGAGAGATACAGTGCCGCACAAAACTCGCTTCGTAATGCTATGTTGGTGAACCGCGAATGGGCTGAAGCTGGCTCCTACATATTGTGGAAATGTCCACCAGTGACGGCACTTGCTGCTGTATCACCAGACCGAAGACAGTACTATGCCAACAAGATATCGGAACTGTTCTTCGAGGGAGAAGACGACTCAAAGCATCATGCGACCTTCAAGGACTTGAGTTTTCCGCGCTTGAAAATCGTTCACGTCGCAAGAGTTAAGCTCGAGAAACATGAACAGCTATATCTCACCCAATACATGCAGCCGCAGCTAATGGAATTCCACTTCTGGGGAGGCGGGATATGCGAGAATGCTCTCACGACACTAGCATCCAATTGCCCTACCCTGGAAGAACTAAATCTTGAAGACCCGATAGATGAATCTAGCCAGGACCAACTTCTCGACTTCTTTACAAGTCATGAATCTCTAGAGGTCATCCACCTTGGCCACGGCTGGACTGAGCTCGTTACGCCAGAGCTGTTCGCAGGCTTGGCTAGTCTTGAGAGTTTGGAAAAGCTCGACATCAGGCCTCTAGCAGAAGACCACGCAATACTGATGGGTCTAGGCATGAGTCCGGACCCTTTCAGCAAGCTCCAAAATCTTCACATGAGAGTAGAGTCAGGATCCGTCGCACATTTAGCTTCTGCCGCTCCCTCCCTATCTATACTGTTCTTGATTATCGAGCACTCTGATGACGATGCCCTAGCATCTCTCAAACCACTATCAAACTTGACCCACCTTGAGTTGACGTTCCTTGATGACACAGAACTGTCTCCACAAGGATTCCGTGCTCTGGAAAATCTGAAAGGATTGGAAGTTCTTCTAATAGAGTCGAGAGGAGCATTACTCGAAGCAACGTGGATGGATGATGGTATATTCGCTGAATTCATCTCGAATTTGCCAAACTTGACCAGCCTCGATTTTAAGCTGGATTGCGATATCACCATCGAGACACTCACATCTCTCGCCAGAACGCATCCAAACATGGAAAGTTTCGATTTCTTTGGCGAATTCGATCTTAGTGATTGGTCAAGGCTGACCAATCCCCTGTTCCCAAGTCTGGTTAGATTTGTTATTGAAGCGCCTTTCGTTGAGGGTCGAACAAGAAGGTAAGAAGTTGTGGTAGGACACATCGGAGAACCAAGCAATGCTAAAGTCTCGCAGAGCCGCAAGTGCCCCGTACAGCGAGCGAGCTTTACAAATCGCAGATGTTCTGCTTCGCCACTGTCCGAAGCTAGAACAACTATCTTTTCACGCGTATCACGAGGATTTGCTCTCTCAGCTTGTGACTAGCGCCGTCGGAGCTAGAATTGATGGTCATTTCTCATAGCCCATGCAGACCTGGTTCAAGTCTTTCGAGAAATCATCCATGGTCAAGTTTCATCCTAGCGAAACCAGGATCTTTCACAGTTGGGTGTGATGAGCCACACTGGCTGCAGTCATTACGCTGGTTGCGGTCGTCTTGATTCGTGAGTACTGTATGCGAGAGGAAGTGGTTATTGATGATGATGCCCTTTAGTCAACTCCCTACCCGTACTCTGAGATTATCGGTGTGATGAAAACTGCATGAGACACTCATTGACGAGGAAGCGGTCGGTCGCGAGCTTGCGACATCCAAAGAACGGGCAGGCCGCAGATATGGGTAGGATAGATCCAACAAATGGCGTTTTTACTAATATTGGAACCATCAGGTGTTTTGAGGTGGTACTTGAGAATAGCTGTGCATAGTTATGACATTGTATTATCTACGTTCACTAAGTTGGCATGCGATTCCAAAGACATTTTCGTGTGTCAATATCTAAACTGTCACAAATATACATTTGTCGACTTCGAGAAGTGTTCGCAATGTATGTCGCGATAAACGGTGACCAGCGAAGATCAGATAGCGGGCTCTTAGCCGAAACGAGATACGAGCAGGTGTCATATCAACCACCAGCTCATCTCTCCATCATTTCCACCTCAATACTTCCTAGTTCAGCAGCTATGTCGAGATCATCGGCTCAAATTCCGGTCATCGACATATCTCCCTCAAACCCACATGCCGCGACACAGCTTCTTGATGCCGCGGCAAATAATGGCTTTGTGTTTGTTGAGAACAATGCAGCCGCGGGCATGCCACCGACCAAAGTTCAAACGATGTTCAATCTGGTAAAGAATAACTTAGTTCATGAGTGAGAGGCAGTTGGCTGATAATAGTACCAGAGCACACAATTCTTCAAAGGTCCGATTGAGAACAAGCAAAAATGTCCTACACAGAATAATCGAGGATGGGTGTCTATGCAGCAAGAGACGCTTGATCCTGGTAACCAGAAGGTAGGGCTATGTCATCCGTACACTATTTATTCAAGCTAACCTGAGTCCAGAGAGGTGACTTCAAAGAGTACAACAGATTTATCTTCCATTCTGTATCTCGAAACTAATACTCCTCTAGAGCCTTCAACCTTGGTGAATTCGACTGCAACAAACCCAACCAACCCCTTCCCGAGCCCTTCTCTACAAAAGTCAACACCGTAGCAGACTTTAGCCACTCCTGTCATGCTCTCTGCAACAAGCTTCTCCAGCTCTTTGCCGAAGCATTGGAAATGCCATCCGATTGGTTTAGCTCGCGACACGATCAAACCAAAGGACCATCAGGAAGTATCATGCGTTTACTGTACTATCCTTCTGTTCCAGATACTCTGGCTCCAGATGAAGATGATATCCGCGCAGGTGTAAGCTTTTGTTTCGTCCTTCGCGACCCTACTCTTGACTGAACATGTTACACAACAGGCTCACAGTGACTACGGCACTTTAACGCTCCTCTTCCAACTGCCAGGTCAACCAGGCTTGGAGATCAAGACGCCCTCTGGCGAGTGGGAAAGTGTGCCAGTTGATCCTCATGGCACCTTGCTCAGCGACCCTTCAAAGCCTTTGCCCATCCTGGTGAACATCGGTGACTTGCTAGCTTATTGGACAAATGGCTTGTTGAAGAGCACAGTACACAGAGTCATCTTTCCCAAGGACGCGAGGAGAGGTGGTGAAGACAGGTATTCAATGGCTTACTTCTGCCATCCATTGGACGATGCTGAGTTGGTCCCTGTACCGAGCAAGCGTGTAGAGCAATACGAGGATGGCATCGAAGGAGTTAAGAAGGGAGGAAAGACATTGACGGCCAAAGACCATTTGCTTGAACGTCTGGCGGCGACATATGGCACAAAAGCTTAGGAGTAGGAAACGAAAGTCTATAGAGATCGCAGACGCTATGCAAGAGATGCAGTAACGACAGACGAAACAGATGGCTACATGCAGTAAAGTCTATCACAGCCGAAAACCAAAGCGTCTCCGCTTCCAACAGAGCTCGACACGAACAGAAACAAAAACCAATCAAAAAACATTCAGGGGGGTATCTTTATGCTGCTTGAGAACGCCGTGGTGACTTTGCAAAGGAAACTTTTCTCTTTCTCGCATGTCGGAGCCTCTAGCACCTACGAGGTCTCTTGGTGTTTTCGTCAATGTACTGCTGGAGGCGTTCGGGCGACTTGCGCACGATGTGGTACTCGCCAGGAGCATCGGTCCAGCTCACGCACTTGGAGTAGAAGGGCAACTTCCGCTCGTCAACGAGCAGGTGACGAGGATCGTACTGGTTGCGATCACTGATCTCGTAGCCTTCTTGCTTAAAAGGTTTCAGACTGATGATGCGGCATCCGTCTTTGAGGTCCAGGAAACGGTCCATAATCTTGCTGTTGAGGTCTGGGCTGAAGGCTTGGTTGTTGACGAGGACGACATCGGCGCGTTTGAGCGCCTGGCCGATCCTCTCGTTCGCTAGGAAGTCGCCTTTTAGCAAATGTACCTTGCCCACCGACAGTCCCCACATGCGTGCGCGAGCAGGGAACTCTTTGGCTTGCAGCTCGGCGAGCTTGCAAGGGTTGTCCATGACCTCGCATCCCCAGCTTTCACAACCAATCTCGAGAGCGGCTTGCAGACAGACGTTGCCGACACCAGAACCCAAGTCGACAAAGACCTGGTCAGACTTGAGTTCGGCGATACTCAACATCTCGGAGACAAGTGGAGGCAGCAATTCACCATAGACATTGTCGGTGCCGTTCTGGTATGCCTTGAGACTGTCAACTTGAGGCGAAACAGTGCGGGTGTAGATCTGGTCGAGGATGCGCTGAACCCACTCAAGAGTCAAACTATGCTTTGAGGACAGCTCCTTGCTGATTGTTCCGTCTCTTCTTGCCTTGACGATCATGGTATTGAAGTCTTGAATAGTGCCGACATAGTCCTCTTTTGAGCCCTTGCTGGCGGCGCGGATTAGGCGGCGTTCAAAACCGTTCTCATCGTCGAGGTACTTTTGAGCCAAGTCCTCGGGGAAGTAGTTCTGGCAGATGAACTTGACAGTTTCCCTGATGTCATCCAGAGGTTGGTAGTCCTGTTGAACGTTGTTCTTGACCAGGGTGAACTTTTCCGGTATGGACAGACCAGGATATTGTAGCTTGACTACCGTGGGCGAGTCACCAGGGAAGACAGTCTTGTACGATTTTCCGACATCGCCAGCGACCAGCGAGGCGCCGGAAACATAATCAAAGCGACTTTCGTCCTTGCGTACCCTTGTATCTTCCAGTTTGCGGTTGGGGTCTTCGGAGGTGGCACGAGACTTGATGCGCTTCCTTGTATCGAGCGAAGAGGCACTACTCTCTACGCCGCTGTCGTCGTCGTCATCGCTGAAGAGTTGCGTCGGAGTCGAGGCCTTGCGTTTGACCACTCTCCTCACCCTTTCTTTCGGCTCTTTCGGGACTGGGGGGCGATCTCGTAGGGTGGATTGTTGCGAAGGACGCTTCGGGAGAGGCGAGGGTCTTGTCGAGGATACGGCGGGCTTTGCGATCTTCTTGACGGGCACTGCGACGGAAATGGTTTTCGTCTTGATGACAGGCTTGTTTTTGGGGGCTGCAGTGCCGAAGAAGTTCATGTTGGCCGGGACCGGGAGAGCGGAGAAAGTATACAGCGAGCGCGAGGAGCGAAGAATGTTGTTGTCGACAGCAGTCAGGGGGTGGGCGGGCGTTTGTCTGCGGTAGAGAAAGTTGGTTGGACAAACAAAGAAACCTTTGCCCCAGAACGCGGCTTCCCTGTCGGTTGTCGCGTGCCCGCCAGTGCTTGCCAGACTCGGATAAAGTGTTTTTGGAGTCCGTGCTCCATGCTTCTTCTGAGCTTCCTTTTCCTTCGATCAGCATTGTTTACTTTCCTGCATCTTGTCGGGAAAGTGTCGCTACACGCCTTGATCTCGATGTCTGATAATAAGGCATAGCTCGAGTATCACCTGAGGGCTGATCCTCCATATGTCGGCGATCGTGGTTCTGGCTGAACAAAGTCGGCGATTCGCAAAAGTTGACGGACGTCATAATGCGCTGTGTTTTGGATAGCTCTTTCTCGATATAAGTATATCTCTCTGCCACTTCTCTTTTCCTCCTCAAAGTCCATCTCGAGTAAACATACCACGAGAAATAAACACACATTCACCATGGACAACATTCCAACCACCAACGAGACCAAGGGTAACCCAGAATCGATGACAAACAAGATCCTCGAGACCGGAGCAGCCGCTACACAGAACTTTGCCCCACCCAAGCGTGTCTGCGCTCATCTGAACGCATTCCATGCATATGCCAATGACCCCTCTCGTTGTGTCGAGAGCAACCACTACTGTGCTCACCTAAACGACGGTATGCCTTCTGTTCTTGACCTCTCAGTACCGTACTGATCCATACAGAGGTGCGACAATGCCTGCTCTACGACTCACCCGAGTCAAATGCTCGTCTCATCGGTATCGAATACATGATTAGTGCCCGCCTCTACGAAACCTTGGACCACGAAGAGCGCAAACTCTGGCACTCGCACGTCTTTGAAGTCAAGTCTGGCATGCTCCTCATGCCTCGCCCCACTGGTGTCCCCGAAGCTGTCTGGGAAGTTGCCGAGAACAAGGAGATGGAAGAAGTCGTCACTCTGTACGGCAAGATCTACCACCTTTGGCAGACGGACAAGGGTCACAAGCTTCCTCTGGGCGAGCCTCAGTTGATGACCAGCTATACCGATTACAACCAATTCGATTTCGACCAGAAGGTTGGAGACAGGGACAGAAGATTCGGAGAGGACCACCGTCACAAGCGTCAGGTTAGAGAGTACATCAAGGAGCCCTCTATCCACCAAGGTTTGTTCACCCGTGGGACCATTACATGAGCATGACTGACACATCGCAGACGCGGACGCTGCTTGGAAAGGAGGAAACCACAGCAAGCAGTCCGAAAAGAGTAGCACAATGGCCCACCCTTCTGTCATGCAGGATAGCCACAGTGCTGCTTAGTGCGCAGCCCTTGCAAGTGCCTTTGAGTAATGAACGTCACGATTCTGGAGGAGCAGTCCTTTGACAGGACTAATTGATTTGACGAATTGGTCGTATACCATTCGCTCTATGCTGGTATTATAGACAATGTATTATAGCTTGGTATTCACGACAGATTATTCAAAAATTCTCCAAACAATTATACAAGATCTGCGTGAGCTTGAACCAAACTACAATGAGCAGATTCGCCGCCGCCGCCTCCTAGCCATCGTCGCAAATGTGGTAGATTATTCCCATTGGATATATGAACACGCCTTTCCTGCCTCTAGCTGAAGAGCGCATCAAAAGACCTGTAATCCAATACATTGCGGTTCTCGATATTGAGAGTTGTGAGGTAGGGACAAAAATCAAGGTTCGATGCAGGGAGAAAAAAGAAAGATAAATGCATACCGTGAACTCCTGCTAAAACACAAAGGGGGTATTTTGCGATGAGAAACGCATAGCAAAGCAGAGGAAACCAACCCATGTCGTTGTCAAAGGTGTCAGTTGGTGGATCAACCGAATACACCAGCTCTTCTCATAACGCTTTCAAAGTCATCTCTGCCAACAACAGGCCCACCTCCACTGGTAGCCTCTTTGATCATATCTCGTAACATCTTGTCGGGAACGTCTTCTCTGAGCTCGCGCGCGACACGTCTCAGATGAGCCAATGTAATGAAATCACCTTCTCCACGAGTGAATAGAGTGAAAGCAGCATCGACTTCTTCGTTTTGTTGCTCAGGGTCATTGTGTTTTGCGTGAAGTTTGAGTGCAGCAACAGCCACAAAATGTGCATAAGTGACGAAGCCACTCTCTTCTGGGTCTACAGCCTCGAGGATCTCGGACAATTCGGCGGCGGAGGTGGGTGGTGTGTTTAGTGCAATGAGACAGCGTCGCACATCTTCTGTACGTAGGACTCCTTCCTTTTCGTCTGCATAGTCTGGATTGTCTGTCACGGCGAACAAGGCGAACGCTTCCTGAATCTCGTTTTCTTGGTCGGCAGTGATGTCGTTCTCTTTGGCCAATTTCGAGGCGCGTTTCTTTGGTGCTGTTGCCGCTGCCGCAGCTGCTTTGCCTGCTGCTGCCTTTCCACGTTTTGGTGGCTGAGACGAACGTCAGATAGTGCGCGTAGTGCTATAGTCGTGAGACTTACCATGATTATAATGGCCACTCTTTGCGGCACAAGACCGAGAGGACGAAAGTGGTTGAGGCGGAGGACGCGATTAATTGGATGATGTCAATCAATTGTTTTGCTTTGTTTGTCGAGCACATGGACCGTGCGCTGCGCATCAAAACTTCAGCTTCTGCTAAAACTTTTCCGTTTTTCTTACGACAAACACTCTTTGTAGACAGACGGCAATTCCTCGTCAAAGCGATGCTGCAAGACAAACAATGTCAACCCGGTTGCTAGTGCGGATGTTTCCCAGGCCAAGTACACAGTTCTTTTGCCTTTCTTCCTTCCCCAACACATCAACGCTTCTTCAATTGCTAGAGCCCGCCGTCTCCAACAAACCAGGACGAAGCGAGTGTGGACACTGAAGCTAGAGAGAACGGGCCCCGAAGATTCCCTTCAGATGATCCGGGGTACTTCGCCCATTCTTCATACGCAGTCGTGGCTTGCCCGCGGCTGGGTCGAGTGGAGAAGTGAACATATATTCATCATCCAAAGATTAATTTCGTAACAACAATGCCATTAGTCCTACCAATATCCTTGCAGCGATGTCTTTCTCTTTGGTTGAACTCTTTTAATCATGTCTAATTGTGCTGATCGGATCGCAATAGCTGCTCGTTCGAACGCCAGTCGCAAACGTGATGGTACATCGTACTTGCCTGCTGAAGCCTGTCTGTTGATGGATGCAAACGGATTGGCGCAAATACCAGATTCCATTACTGGGCACTGTTTGTAGCCGTGACGATCAGTCCCAGCAAATGCAACGCAAACAGCAGCCCTTCAGCTTGTGAAAGATAGCATCACTTCGCGATTAGATTCTCGTCGCATCACTCCTCACTCCTTCCACAATTATTCTGCCATGCGGTCCCCCTTGAGGCATGCCATCAATGATGCAAGGATGACTGACAGTAGGGAGGGGATTCGTCAGGATTCTCTTGCTGAGTACTTCGTCGAGAGGGAAGTATGGCTGAGATCCTTCGGTATGACTCCTTATACCTCTCCGGGCGACTACGACATGTCTAAGATCAAGAACAAGAGAGCCGAGTTTCTGGAGAAGAAGATTGATGGTACACTTTCTGGTCCATACGACGATCTGAAATATACTGATTTGAAATTAGTCGACAAGCTCCCATCCTGTGAGAAGATCCCTGGCAAAGTCACCGCCAGCTTTAAGCAGCACATCAATGCCCTCAAACAGTAAGTATTCTGTGTTGCGTTCCAGACTCGATGGTTGTGCTGACAGACCATGAGGGACTGCCTGACTTCACCCAATTGGAGAGGTGCTTGCAACCATGTCCGCCACGCTCTTGAACAAAACAGCATCGAGAAAATGGTTGTCCTTGGCTTGGGCAGTATCTTCTCTCATACCACTGAGTACACCTTTTGGCAATATGAGATGGCCTTTATTCTAGCCATCTTTGAACTCGGTAAGCTGCATCAAGCGTCAGATCACGACGGGAATATCTGATATTGATGACACATATCGCAACAGTGAAGCAACAAGCCCACAACAAGAGAACTCAGACGCCCACACTCTACTTCCAAGATCCGAAATTCTGCATTGCCGACTACCTTTTGCTGAGCGAGCTTGGAGGCCAGATTGTCGAGCATCCGGAAGCTTTCGTACGCCACATTGACGAACGCGTCCTCGTGTTCGCAAAGTGCATACCCCTTGACATCTATTTTGATGAACTCTTGCAGACATCTCCTGCAGTCTGCATCTCGTCGGTAAGCCTTTACCTCTCAGAGTTGAGCCATCAAACAAGGAACTAAACATCGTCACTGTCCAACAGAGTCTTCCAGCAGCTACCGAAGCAGCACTTCACCTCCAAAGCAAGTACAATGAATTTGATTCCGACTTCGACATCCGCGGTGTCGCCAACAGATTCCTTGCGAAAAGAAAAAGCGCCGAATTGCACGAGACGATGCTTCATCTCTTCACCAGCATTCCTGACAGTGAGCACAATCTTTTTGGCCTTATGTCTGTCTTCTGGCTAGCATCGGAAGAAGAAAGTGACACCTTGCTCCAGGCAAAGCAGGTGGGATTGTTGGGCAAAAAGGCTAAGAAATGGTTGGACTCATTGTGATAAAGCTGTCAGCAACGAGTAACGAAGTGGATGACATGGAATAAGTAGATTCAAGGCGCAAAATGGGTGGGTGCATCACAAAGCAACATGAAGAATTGACAAGATTCGTATTGCAAGTCGAATAGACATGCTCATGCAGCCCAGTGTGTCCACCTTCTCATAGGTCTGTGTGTGATGGATGGCATGGCTGGAAAGGCATGTTGTGGATGCACCAGTCAAGTGGAATAGATATGACAAGTTGTCTTCTCAAGCACATACGGCCACAGTCAGCTGAAAACTGGGCATCCCGTCCGCTCTGCCATACATAAGCAGTTGAACGGCAGATTAGTACTACGGTGGGTGA
>SWBL01000291.1:0-67499 GCA_024195585.1 Aureobasidium sp. EXF-3400
TATCGTCGGTCAGGAGCACTACGACACCGCCTCCAAGGTCCAGCAGATGCTCCAGGAGTACAAGTCGCTCCAGGACATCATCGCCATTCTTGGTATGGATGAGTTGTCTGAGGCTGACAAGCTCACCGTCGAGCGTGCCCGTAAGCTCCAGCGTTTCCTGTCGCAGCCCTTCACCGTTGCCCAGGTTTTCACTGGTATCGAGGGTAAGCTCGTCGACCTCAAGGACACCATCAAGTCGTTCAAGGCCATCATGAACGGTGAGGCCGATGACCTTCCCGAGGGTGCTTTCTACATGGTCGGTGACCTCGCCTCAGCACGCGCCAAGGGTGAGAAGATTCTTGCCGAGCTTGAGGGCAAATAGATGTCTCGTAATGGAGAATGATGAGGAGCTTTCTGGGCAATCAGCCGTAGCCATACCCGCGACGAATATCAAAAGATTAAAAGCGACATTTGTAAAAAGGGAGGGGTCGTCTTTTGGCGGATTTGAGGTGAACGGAGATTACCAAGAGCTTGTGTACTTTAAGAACTGCGATTTCCTCTGTGTCTACAAATACTCGGCCCTCTCTTAACCCAGCATTAGCGAAAGTCGAATTGTTTCAAACACACTGCTTCATCTTCAGGGTAATATCATACAGTGATGGTAGAAAGTGACGTAGAGCAATGATGCTCTATCTAATATTAGCAAAGACAAGTCAGCAAGATGTTCGATGAACCTTAAAGCTCTAGACTAAGGTATCAAACTGTGACACTTCTACATTCGATTAATGACATGCACATACGTGGTTTGGAAATCGCATTCGATTTATTGATCTGCATAAACTGAAGTGTCATCTATATAAGAAGGGCAAATGGCAATTGCTAAGACACATTCGTCTCGCATGGGCAACTGTCGAGCTCAATTGAATTGTTGCAATGTGCTTTCGTAAAATCATGGTGCAAGGGAATCGTGCTTGTGATAGGAAAATCAGAGTGGGCTGAGTTCTCTAGTATAGATGCTGGGAATGCCTTTGGGTAAGATGTATGTGATGGATGGTAGGGGAAATGACAAAGGGAGTGATGGCAAAAGAAAGAAATGTCCAAGAGAGGGAAAAATCTTAGAAAAGAGAAGATTGAGAAAAGGGAAAATGTGTCGCCGTTGCGGTTCGTGCAGTTGAGGAAAGCGACGTTCCTGCTTGACCTACGAGTCGGATTTGAGCTTAAAAGTCGAGTTCGGACTTGATGTTGGTTCTCTTGTGTTGCTGCTTCTTTTCCATCTTAATCTTGACGCTGCCTGATTTGGTAGTGTTTGGCTCCGTCTTGATGTAAGGGTTCCTTTCAATCGCCTTGAGTTTCTCGACAATTCTGGCCATTTGAATGTCGACAGAGTGGAGATAGACGTGTAGTGCTGTCTTGACAGCGGCGACAGTTCCGTTGTTGTCTTCAGCCTCTTCCATGAGTCCTCCAAATTGATTGAAGACTTCATCATAGATGCTGGTGCATTCCTTTTGAAATCCCTTAGTCAAGACTGTTGCATGGTGGGCGACCACGTTAGCAGCTAAATCTGCCATTTTTCTGAATGGAGATTCTTTGGTTCTCTTGTTGACGAAGGTTTCAAACATAGTCATGACGATTTCCTTGTAACCCTTTCCTGGTATGCATCAGTATGGAGGACACAAAGGACGTAACAGATCATCCCTTACCGGTAACCTGAGCAGCTTCTGTGTAAGTTGGTCTCATCATCTTGGCAAAGTAACCGAAACGCATCTCGTTCTCTGTGAGCTGCTTGGTGTTCCTATGAATTGTGAGAGAACATTCTCAAGCCAAAGAATAATCACAGACACACCTAAGTTCTTTGTCCATGTTGTCGGAATAGATTTGAGCTGCACGTGTGATACCATGCTTCTGGGCTTCGATCAGATCACCGAACTCTTCCATAGGAATGTTGTAGAGCTCCATCATCTCTGTGAGGTTTGTCAGTCGTGATCAGCACCAACACAAGACAATAGCCTCCTACCTTTCAGACGACGATGAAGAGCATCCGAATCACCTTTGATTTTCTTCTCCATAGTTGCCATGAGGCTGCTTTCTTTCAGGAACAAGTGCACCCATTTCGAAGTCAAGACGCTGGTGGTTGGTCGCTTCAGTTTTTCATTCCACTGAATGAGTCCCTGTCCACTGGATTTGAAATTGCCTTCTCGTCTTACGATCGCCTGGATGGTGTTCCATTGCAATTTGCGGGCTGTGTCGTGCAAGTAATCATAGCCTTTTTGGGCAACCTCGTCGACTTTTTTCTGCATCGTGGCAGCCAACGACTGCACAGCTTCAATATGAACCGCCTTGACATAAGTTGAAACAGACTGATCGATGTCCTAAGCGATTGTCAGTAAATAGGTCAGCCTACAATACATTTGTACTTCCCTTTCTGCTCTTCTGTTTGATTCTCTTCAGTTCAGCTCCATGGTCTGCGCTAGTTCTGGCAGCCCAGATCGCAATGGACTTTTGGAAAGCCATGCTGGTGTGTTGGATGTGAGCCATGAAGGTCAACCACATGTCCTCAGAAGGGATCGAGAGAGCATATTTGCGGAGGGCTGGTATACCCGTCGTTGCGGCATCTAACTGCGCCATATCCTGGCTAGTGCTCGACTCCTTGTATCCTTTGAGCCAGATGTAGTGCTCATTTGATACAAAGAAGACAGGACCATTCTCGCTCTTCTCGAAGTACTCTGACTTCTTTTCATAAATTTCCTTCGCGACTTCGTAGTTTCTGACGTTGACCATAAACTTGAGACGAGCATTTGCGAAGTTCTCTTCATCTGGTCGGTTGCCGAGCATCTGAGCTTCTTTCAAGACTCTCTCGATCCTGTCCAATCTCTTCGCTCTGTGCGGGTATTGATCCTTGAATGAACCGGACCTCATGCTATCGTCGATCTTGGTACAGATCATTGCCAGACGACCTTTAAAACGTTCGCCAAATTCATAGAGAACAGAGTCCACACCTGTGTCCGAGACACAGCGCATAACAGGAACTACGATCCAGAGATGGTCGCTGGATCGCATGTAGTTCTTGCTCGCCTTGACCCGAACTCTGTTGATGTCAGTTAAACCTAGCATTGTCAGCATACAGTGTTAGCGACGAAGAGTCAACATCAACTACCTGGCATATCGGCGAAGATCAAATTCTCCAGGACCCGAGCACCTCTGATACCAATGCTATGTACGTCAATACAGATCGGTCCAAGTGAGAAGTTCTGGGAGTACTCACCTGACCTTGAACACAAGTGGCCAGAGGCGTGGTTCGCGACTTGACGAGACGCCAGAAGATAGGAAAGGTCGGAGAGCCTTTCGGAGTTGGAAGGCCCGGTCAGTCTCAACGACCGAACGCGAAGAGGAGGCATGTGCGGCGATGAGCTCATCGCACCACAGTTCCATCTGTGCAGATACCTCAAGGCCGGTGTCGTTCTCATGAGCTGTGCGCATGTATGACTCCAGCTCCTTACGATTGTTGAATGATGGTTTGCCAGGAAAAAGATCCAGGAATGTGCCCTCCGCAGTTTGAGCTTGGGCGTAGTGTTCCTTCGACTCCTCAGGCGTCCAGTTTGGATCCTTTTGAAAGTGGAAGTACGTATACTCATTGAGATGGTCCTTCAGGAGCTTGCGTCTCTGCTTGGGTTCAAGAAACTCGACTTTAGCAGCAAACCTCTCTCTCTGTTCAGGAAATTCGCTCATGAACTCAGTTATGGCACATGTGCATGCGCTACCGTAGTTGCCCTTGAACCGTGAATTAGCCTTGACGACTCGGTAAGAAATATTTTTGTACATACCTCTCGGGCAATGTGTGGCATATCAAGAATAGAGTTGATCAGAGAGCTTTTCCCTAGAGCAAAGTCAGCGCAACCACAACCATTCTGTATGGATGTCATACCTGAGCCAGCGTCGCCCACAAGAGCAACAACTACCTTCTTCAGCTCTGGGAATTTTTGACATGCCAGGGCTTCAGTGTGCAACTTGGCAATGTCATCCCCTTCATGGCGGACCTTGGAAAGTTGATCAGTAATGTTAACAGCAAATTCTGTGACGCAGGCTTGGTGTTTCTTGACATCTGGATGGTACACTGCGCATGGAGGATATTCTTCCTGGTCTTCTGACCAAAGAATATCGCCCTGCTCAGGCTCATCGTCAACCTCTTCAGCATCGTCGTAGTCGTCTGTCTCACTGAAGAGTGCCTCAATGTCCGAGCCCAGTGATAGTCCATCGTCGTCATGGTCGCTGTTTCTGGACAGTCTGTGTCGCTTCTTGTTCTGATAGGTCTCGTCTCCAGTGTCCTCCGTCACGAGCGCTCGCTTGCGACCACCCGAGAGAGCCAGAGCAAATCCTTTTGCCATGGTTGATGCTCAAAGATGATTGATTGCTGTCGGCAGAAGGAGAAGCAGAAAGGAAGTAAGAAGGAAAAGAAGTAGTATAAGCAAAGAGGAAGAAGCAGAAGAAGAAGGAGGGAATATATATGGAGATGGTGTGATGTGGGAGGGAAGAGGTCTAGTTCACTGTGATAGGTTGCCCAAGTGAAACAAAGGAACTGGAGAATCCAGACTGTGGTGATGACTGATAGTGCAAGCAAGTGAGGTAGGTGCAGGAGATGATATCAATGTTTAAGATGTCGACTTAGCTTATCGACAAGCGACCAGAGATAAGCAGGACGACGGGTGCCTTTTCATAGTAGGCTACGCGTTACGATCCGACGGGCGATGTGCTCAGTGACAGCAAAAAAAACCTTTGTGATGAGCTGAAGCAACCGAAGACCTTCGGTTGAAGTAATAATTGGATTTGACTGAAGCCGTGTCTCTCGCAGGACGGAGGCTGCCAGACACACACGGAGCATCACGTACACCGCACAGATATGGCACTACTGGAAAATTTGTGATTCCAACTTCACTGTAGGATTCATACAAATGATCATGAAGCTACTCGAGGGTGCGAAGAGGTGCCTCAGGCGCGAGCAGCCGAAGGCAGGTGGGCGTTGGAGGGTGACGAAGCCAAGACTCGCGGCTCTTGCGATGACCTCCTAACGGGCAACCAGACACTTTATTGTTCTTGACTCGACCAACCCTAGGAGACGATCCAAACAGATCTGAAGGCTTCCCGGCCAAGCGACTCTGAATTGGTAAACAGTCATGTTTTGCCTACGGACCTGGCTTCCAGTCCTCTTCTTCATGTCAGTCGTGCCGATCACAAGCGGCCATTATGTTGCTGACCAAAACAACAGTTCCAACGTACCGCCCCTCTACCTGGTACTCTTCATCTCGGCCATGTACTATCTTAACCGACCATGTGTCTACTGCTCGCTGCTACTCACCGTACTCGTCATCTCCGTCTACGATTTTCACAACAATTGGTTTGAGCCGCAACCCGACTCGTCATCTGCCGCGCAGACCGGAAACTCGACAACAACTGCTCTCGGAGACAACATCGCCGTAGCATCCTCAGTCATTCAATCGGCAGCAGCATCCATCGCGCACTCAGTCGCCGACGGCTTTTCCAAGAAGACAGGCCTTGACCTACAACCACAGATCAGCGTGGCAGAATGGCTGAAAGAGATGCTCGGGAAGAAGGAATGGCGCATACCGTGTATCGATGTTGCCGCAAGGCTCTGAACACAGCCTTCAAACACGTTCGAGACATGATGACATGAGAAGCATTTCGGGCGTTGGGTCACACGACAACAAGGCATTTGGGACAAAGGGATATTGCATGTTTGGAGTTTCGACACGGCAGTGTGTTAATACCTTGTATACTAATAAAAGAGGGTTTGGCCAAAGCGACGACCCGCAGCCAGCCGCTCCAGAGCTGTAGATATTGCTCGCGATGGAGCGAGTAACCTTCGATATTCATGATATAGCTCTTGTTTGGCAGCAAATAAAAGAAGATCATCACAGTACCGATTTTCGCCTGATATACATGTGAACAAGGATTGTCTGCTAGAGTTTAGCAAAAGGCCGGTTGGAATGAGCGACTCCTCTATAATCTGTCGAAGTTGCTGAGAAGCGATCCCCGCTCTCGGGTCACCAGTCCTTTTCTCTTTGACACTGTGCACAGTGATCCGGCTACTCGAGTATTCTTCCACCGAGGAAAGTTGTCGCGCAGATGCAAAAGTCGTCGCTGCTTCGGCGAGGGATCAACAAGGTGCTGCAGGGCAAGCGCGGGGGAGGGGCAGGCGCAGTCGAGCTCCCGAGCACGCTCCTTCCTCGTTTGTACTCGTGTGATACCGCAAGCCACTCACGCCCTATCAGACGCCCTGAGAGCAGACGCAAATTAACTTGTTGTGTGCCCTTGCATCCGTCTTTCACTCCTTCCTCTCTCAGTACAAAATCCCTGTCTAGACATTGTTCAAGCTCTGCTTCAAGCACCTTGTTAAAAATCATGAGCGACAGAGACGTTCTTCCCGACGTGTATGTCTTCTGACCTACGCTTTGCCCTGCAATTCAGTGACTAACAGATCTGCTGTATAGGGTCAAGCCGACCAACTATGCCATCTCCCTCTCCGATCTCGAGCTCGGCGGTAGCTGGACCTACCAGGGCAAAGTCGACATTGACGTCGAGGTCAAGCAAGAGACCAAGGAAATCACCTTGAACACTCACCAGCTCAAGATTCAGAGCGCCCAAATCTCGTCCGAGCAGGGAAAGACCGAGGGCGCCATCAAGGCCTCAAACATCACCTACGATGAGAAGAACCAGAGGGCAACCTTCCACTTCGACCAGCCAATTCCTCAATCACACAAGGCTGTCGTCTCGGTCAAGTTCAGCGGTATCATGAACAATGATGTGAGTAGCAGCATTGAGCCCGAGAGAGCCAACGCTAATATGTCTGTAATACTAGATGGCTGGATTCTACCGTTCAAAGTACAAGCCTACCGTCCCTGCCGCCGCCTCTGTCCCCAGAGACTCCGAATACCACTACATGCTTTCCACCCAGTTCGAGTCTTGCGATGCTCGCAGAGCCTTCCCCTGCTTCGACGAGCCCAACCTCAAGGCAACCTTTGACTTCGAGATTGAGATTCCAGAGGATCAGACCGCCCTGTCCAACATGCCTGAGAAGGAAGTCAAGAAGGGCAACAAGTCTGGCACCAAGATCGTTTCTTTCGACCGTACTCCTGTTATGAGCACCTACCTCTTGGCTTGGGCATTCGGTGACTTTGAATACATCGAGGACTTTACCAGACGCAAGTACAACGGCAAGAACCTGCCTGTCAGAGTTTACACCACCAGAGGCCTCAAGGACCAGGGCAAGTTGGCCCTCGAGAGTGCTCACCAGGTTGTCGACTACTTCTCCGAGATCTTCCGTATCGAGTACCCTCTCCCCAAGGTCGACCTTTTGGCCGTTCACGAGTTTGTATGTCACTCAAGCCTTCTGCAGTATAAAGCGAATCACGCTGACCTGAAGTTCTAGTCACACGGCGCTATGGAGAACTGGGGTCTGATTACATACAGGTATGTTGTCCTTAATGCCCATGTACTTGCACATCTGACAGGCTATCCAGAACTACCGCTGTGCTCTTCGACGAGGCCGCTTCGGACCAGAAGTATAAGAATCGCATCGTCTACGTTGTTGCCCACGAACTTGCTCATCAATGGTTCGGCAACCTTGTGACTATGGATTGGTGGAGTGAATTATGGCTTAACGAGGGATTTGCTACATGGGTCGGATGGCTCGCCGTCGATCACCTTCATCCTGATTGGTCTGTCTGGTCTCAATTCGTCACTGAGTCCATGCAAACCGCCTTCAGCCTGGATTCCCTAAGAACTTCTCACCCCATCGAAGTTCCTGTCAGGAACGCTCTGGAAGTCGACCAGATCTTTGACTCCATCAGTTATCTCAAGGGAAGTTCAGTCATCCGCATGCTGGCTTCTCACCTGGGTGTCGAGACTTTCTTGCACGGTGTTGGAGATTACCTCCAGGCTCACAAGTACACAAACGCTACCACCAGCGACCTCTGGTCTGCTCTCAGCAAGGCCAGTGGCAAGGATGTAAACACTTTCATGGATCCATGGATTCGCAAGATTGGGTTCCCCGTTGTTACCGTGGCCGAAGAGCCTGGTCAGATCGGTATCAAGCAGTCTCGCTTCCTGAGTGGCGGAGACGTCAAGCCCGAGGAGGATGAGACCACATGGTGGATTCCTCTCGGTCTCAAGTCTGGCGCAAACACATCCGAGGCTCAAAGCGGCTCTCTTACTGCTAAGGAAGACACTATCCGTGAGATTGACGACAGCTTCTACAAGCTCAACTCTGAACAGACTGGCTTCTACCGCACAAACCTACCCCCCAAGAGACTTACACAACTCTCAACTCAGCTCGACAAGCTTTCTCCCCAAGACAAGATCGGTCTGATTGGTGATGCTGCAGCTCTTGCCATCTCAGGCGACGCAACCACCGCCGGTGTTCTTTCCTTCTTGGAGGGCTTCACCAAGGAAACCAACTACCTCGTTTGGTCCGAAGTTCTTTCGAGTCTCGGAAACATTAGATCTGTCTTCGCAGATGACGAGCAGGTCTCTGAGGGTCTCCGCCAGTACACTCTGCGTCTTGTTGGCGAGGCTACTGAAAAGATTGGTTGGGACTTCGCTCCTAACGACGACTACCTGACTGGTCAGCTACGCGCTCTTCTGCTTGCCTCTGCTGGTATGGCGGGACACGAAGGTGTTGTTGCTGAGGCCAAGAAGCGTTTCACTGCTTACACCGAGGGTGGCGACAAGAAGGCCATCCACCCTAGTTTGCGTATTGCTACCTACAAGATTGCTGTCAAGGAGGGAGGCAAGCCCGCCTACGATGCTGTCATGAAAGAGTACCTCAACACAACCTCTGTCGATGGCAAGGAAATTGCCCTTCAAGGTCTCGGTAGAGTCCAGTCCACTGAGCTGGCCAGAGAATACCTCAAGTGGTCTTTCAGCGGTGCTGTCGCCACTCAAGATCTGCACACTCCTTCCAGAGCATTGGCTCTCAACTCAAAGACCAAGCTCGAAGTATGGCACTTCATCAAGGAGAACTGGGAGATGCTGAGGGAGCGTCTTGGCAACAACATGGTCGTCCTCGAGAGATACCTCCGCATGAGTCTTAACAGATTCTCGAACTTCGAGGTGGAGAAGGATATTGCCGACTTCTTCAAGGACAAGGACAATGCTGGCTACGACCGTGGTCTTGCTGTTGTTAGCGACACGATCAAGGGTAGAGCCAGATACGCACAGCACGATCTTGAGATTATCAGAGAGTGGCTGTCAGCTCACGGTTACATCAAGTAGAGCGTTGAGGTACCCAAGATGAAAACAAGACTGCACGCGATAAATATGTGTAGCTAGATCACTGTCTGCAAATCAGGTCAATCTTTTAATCATGAGAGTCGAGAGATTTTCTCTGCTTGTCTGTTACCGTGTAAACTCAGGCTTGCGTGAAGCCCGAGATGATGATTAAAACAAAGAATAGATTTCGGACTACTAGAGTCCATACTAAAAGAGGTAACAATTTTATGATACAGGTTGGATGAACAAAAAAGGACAAAAACGAAAGAACATCCCAAACGCCGAATACCCAATGCTGTTTTGCACAAACAATGTCTCTTAAGACAACTTGACAACTTGTTTATTCTTTGATACCTCAAGACCAGGAGGTATATAGTGAAAAGGCGTCCATCACAGATGGGACGTTTGTTGGAAACTGGAATGAGAGCTTTGTGGACACAAGTATGGTAGAGATGTCCTCTGTTGCTTGTTTTATTATACTCTCTCCGAGTCGGCAGCGTGACCACTAGGGCCAGTGGAGGTGTCTACGGAAGCATAATTAGTGTTTGTTTGGAGGATCACGAAGAAGAAATAACTTACAGTCACAAGTGACAAAGCAACGATCGACCTCTGTCAGCCCCTCGCAGGTGTACTGGATAGTCTCTGCAATATCGTGGGTGCTGTGCAGCTTGGCCTGGTCGCTGAGCAGAATGTCGATTTCAACCCAGATGCCATCGCCAGCGTGGTAACTGGTAATGCTCTTGAAGCCGTCGACAACAGGTGAAAAGCGGTAGCAGAGATAAAGTAGCTTCTTTTGCAGTTGCTCATCGGCAGCCTGGCCGGAGAGTCTGGTGACATTTTCGAAACAAGTGCCTGCCCAGTCCCAGATGATGAAGAGAGACAAAACACCTGCGCCTGCGGGGTCCAGCCACCACACGTTTGCCTTGTAGCCGATGAAGGGGAACAGGAGAGAAAGAGTGTTGAAGACGACGTCGGTCTTGCAGTCCTGAGCCAGAGCTTGTACTTGAGTTGTCTTGATGCGCATGCAGCCGAGACCGATGATACCCTTGACAATGACAGTGCCCAGCATGGCGCCGATAGCGATAGCAGGGAGCTCCTCGGCTTTGTGAGGAGCGTCAGGCATGAGCTTTTCAACCGACTCTTTCAGAATTTGGAGGAAGGAGATGACCATGATGATAGAAAAGACGAGGATACCGAGAGGTTCGAGACGACGGCGTCCGACGGGGAAACGCTTGCGAAGTGCTTTGAGACGCCATTGGACGAGTCTGTTGGTACTCCAGACGATTAGGGTACACAGCAGATCCAGAGCCGAGTCGACGAGAGAGGCGATCAGAGAGAGCGAGGACGAGTAGAAAGCGGCAGCAAGCTTAGCGATCAGAAGCAGGATGTTGGCAATAACGTTGATGTTGATAGCCCACTTGGCCTTCTTCTCTGCCTTTTGTCTGTGCTCCTTGACATCGTCAGGAAGGAAGTCCCAAATGGCGCCGTCGGCGTCTTGCAGACCTCCATGGCGTTCCTGTTGACCATCACCGTCTGCATCAGGGTTCATACTGTCGAGAACATCATCAGCCAATGCCTTGACCAAAGCATCGACTTCAGCCCAGTCGTCCAGACGATTGTTCTGGTCTTCATAGAACTTCTTGACTTTCTTGTTCTTGATTTCCTTGAGCTCGTCTTTGGATTTTCTGAATTGTTCAATGTCTACACTTTCGACACCGCCCAGAATCTTCTGCTTGAGATCCTCTCTTCTTCTGTCGTGCAAAGCGGTACGGGCGGCGTCCTTGAATCTGAATAGGTTTGGCTTGTTCCTGCCATTCAAGCCGCTTTCGACATCTGCCTGGTCTGGACGACCATTGCCGTTGCTCTTGCTTCTTTTGACGCCGAAAGCAGCAACATTGCTGGAGCCGACCATTTTCTGCTATGTGAATTCAAAGATTGGATCTTGGACCTGGAAAACGAAGAGCGAGTGTCCAATTGTTTTGTTTGGGATCTCGAAGATGACGTGAGCCGAGGCGATGGTGAGATGGAGATCTGGGGCAGCAATGGTCTGGGGGTGCCGTGTCGCTCGTCGTAACGTCTTGTCGTTCTTGTCTTTTCGGGGTCGAAAAGGCTTGTAAACAGTTTCTCGGAGGCTCGCGCAATGTATATAAACAGACTTGTTTCTCCAACCTGGCAGAGGACCGCGCATGCTCCACCGTCGAAGCCAAAACCGGTTCCATCAGATCCCAGTTTGGCGACATGACGTCTCGGGTCTGCTCCTTGAGTCGGCCATATTGGCCGAGCACCGCTGGAGAGTCATGACGACGACGATGATGCTCCGCGCATTTGAATAAACGCTTCAGCCATCAGATATAGCTTCCGAGGAGCCTGTTCGTGCATGTCTAGCTTGTTGCAAGAAAACAATCCAAAATCGAAACAAAAACAATGACCAGCGTGTATTCAGCAAACAGTGCCGTCAGCTTTGACGACGTGCTCGCTCATCTCAAGTCATTGCCCGTGCCGCTGCTTCCGCCAGCAAAGCCCCTCGACTCAGCTTTGACCGACAAGATAGCATCTTTGTATCTGCACCCAGCTCTCGAGGCTCTGTTACATCTTCTCAACCATGACCTCCCTTCCGCGCATTTCCTGGTGCGACACATGCAGTCCGACCCCGCCTTTGAAGCCATGTACCTTCACGGCGTCCTCCACCGTATAGAGGGAGACTTCAACAACACCAGAGCCTGGTATTACGATGTCTACAATTCTGAGCCTTTCGAACTGGTATGGGGCAAAGCCACAGATGAGGAAAAGGCCGAGGTCGAGAAGAAGAAGAGCCAAGGTGAAACCAAGTCGCCTCCTCAGAAATCTGCTCGGGACTTTGTAGACAACCTTGAGAAGCTGTCAAAGGGCAAAGGCGACAAAGAAGCACTTGCAAAGGAGAGCAGGAGGGAGTTTGATACCATCCTCGACTGGTGCATCAAGAAATTCGGAACTGGAAAGCACACCGATGCCTCAAAGGCTTGGGTGCAACCAAGTCAGGAGATCAGTCAAAAGGGCCAAGACATGGTCACTGGCAATGATGGCTTCAGGAAGTTCTAACATGTTCCAAGCAGACCAATGTAGACACACCAAAAAGTAAACGTTACAACAAGAGATCCTGACAAACGTGTTCCGTCATATTGTACAACGCTCTGACTTTGAGCAACGCTTGTATAAGAGAGAGTATGATTAAGTGCGTAGTGGATCAAGTTAAGCAGTTGGCCATCTTCTAGTTCTAAGCACGAATGATGAATTGAGAGAAGGTAATATGGAGTGAACAAAAAGGCATGTTTCGCATTTCATTTCCGTTGGTCGTCCTGAGAGAGAAAGTTCATAACCCGCTCTTCCTCCTTCAGAAGCGGCAATCTTTCCACGTTCGTAGTACCAGAGACTCCTTCCCCCGATGTATAAACACCAAAAAGACAAAGAAAGCAGGACGAAAACAAATAGCATGTTCCCTCCAGCCTGGTACATTCGCATCGTCAACAGGACAAGAATGGGATTAGATCGCAACCAGAAAAACGCAATGGTGTAGGAAGAATGAGCGTTCAAGTGGAGGAGAGAATGTGGTATAAAGTCTCGTTCCAAGTGATACGCTCGGGGTATGGCGGAATCGTTTACGCCTTCATAACGCCGGAAGGGGAAGGGTCACACGACATCACCCATAGGGAAAGATGGGAGTGTGAGCAGTATTTCCAGGGTATTTTTCTTGGGTTTCTCGTATCGTGTGCTCTCTGGGATTGTTCGTGGGTCGGGTATCGGGAAGCATTGTGCATTTAGCAGCACTGGCCAGACTTCGCATTGCCGTCGGCAGGCTTGGTCAAGGGTACACTGACAGGGGCACCGCTACCGGGACCGCTCTCCTTGCCCTCGCCTTGATCAAGAGCCTTGCTGGAGACAATGCGGTAGATTTCTGAAGCACGTGTGAGATAGAGCCATGGCGAGGAAACATAGAATACGTACCTGTGAGGATGTTCTGGAAGGCAAGCTCGACGTTGCTGGCGTCCAGAGCAGAAGTTTCAATGAAGGAAAGGTTGTTCTCGCCTAGTAAAAGAAATAGGCTGTTAGTGGGATGATGATAGACGGGCGAGGCGCAGGAAAAACGTACTAGCAAACTGTTTGGCCTCCTCGGTGGGTACAGCGCGCAAGTGTCTCAAATCGGACTTGTTTCCAACCAGCATGATGACAATGTTACTGTCGGCGTGGTCTCTCAGCTCTTTGAGCCATCTGGTGACGTTCTCGTATGTCTGGTGCTTGCTGATGTCGTAGACGAGCAAGGCACCGACGGCGCCACGGTAGTAGGCTGAAGTGATGGCGCGGTAGCGCTCCTGGCCAGCAGTATCCCAGATCTGAGCCTTGATGGTCTTGTTGTCGACCTGAATGCTGCGCGTAGCAAACTCAACACCGATGGTCGACTTGGAATCAAGGTTGAATTCGTTGCGGGTGAAACGGCTCAAGAGGTTGGATTTACCGACACCAGAATCTCCAATCAAGACGACCTTGAAAAGGAACTGAGGAAGTTGTTAGTGACGGAATCGCGACAGGAGCGACGGGAGAGAGCCTTACGTCGTACTCGTCGTTGGCCATGTTGGTAGTATGTGGTGAAGTCGGGGGCTGATTAAGGAGGGGCGGGTCTCAGCAGACGTGGCAGCAGAGAAGGCGATCGAGAGCGGGATTGAGAGTAGCGGTTGGAGATGGAGCACGCAGCTGGAGTGTCGGCGAACAGGAACAGGTTACAACAACAGATCAAGCACACGAGGACAGTTGATGTGGCAGAAGGAGCAAGATCAGCTGTTGTTTGAAACTCCAGGCTGCCCAAGCCCGGCCCCAGTGAGACACGCCAACGCCAACGCTCCTTCCCTTCTTTTCCCCACCGCCAGCCAATCCACGCCGCTCACCTCAAAGCCTTGGCACCATACACGTGCGCGCGCATGCATTATTTATCTTTGGAAGGCGCGACTACCTATCTATTCAAAACATCTCCCGCGACTTCTGTCGCTTCACTTGTCTTGCACCATCACAACTAGAAGACTTCACATCGCAACGTGCTGTCATGAGCTTCCACCCCGCTCTTCACCATGGCCGCTTCTAAGTCTCGAGCAGTCTTCGACGAAGACGACGACACCGATTCAGTCAAAACTGACAGCACCGTTGAAAGCGACTTTGAAGCAGAATACAGTGTCGAAAAGGTTAGCGTCCTGCTGTCTCCTTCCCTCTACTCTTACTAATCCACTCTAGATACTTGCGGAGCGCAAGACTGACCAAGGCACTTCGCAATATTTAGTGAAATGGGAGGGCTATGAACTCCATAGATCAACATGGGAACCACCCGAGAATTTTGTCGACCTTGACTGTCTCGTCAATTGGAAACTCCAGAAACGAGATATCGCCGAAGGTCGTGCCAAACCTTTCAAGGTTGCTAAGTTTGATGCCGCCGTGAGGCTGGACACAGAACAACGCGAACGTCGACATGCCAAACGAGCAGAGAAGCGCCAACTAAAGGAAGCCCGGGGACCCACACCTCGTCGTCGCCTCCTTCCTAGAAAGGACCTGACGAAGAAGGGCACTGCAAGAAAGGCGCCAGCACGCAATGTTGCCAGCGCCTCTTCTTCTGCAACCGAGAGGTCACCTAGAAAACAGACCACTCCGCTTTTTGAACCGTCTTCTCCTAGTGGATCTGTCCGAAAACGGAAGAGGCCCGTGCCCGGCCAGCGCTCACCATCTCCTGCGCTGTCGGTCAATGATGTCTCGAACTCGCAATATTCCATGTTCAACGAGCCTGCAACCACTTCCACGGGAAGTCCGCGCAAGTCTTCGTCGTCACATTCAACAGCTGTGCCGAAACGGGCTCGTGTAAATGACTCATCCGACGGAAAAGAAGCTACAAAGCAACGATCAGGTACGTCAGATAGAAGGTATAAATGTGGTGTACCAGCACTTCACGGCCTGCGCTTCAACAGCCTGGCGTGGATGCAGTCTCTTTACAAACGAAGTCATTGCACAGAGTCAAGGCTTTCAAGTTGAGGCAAGCAAGAATCAGTCGTTTCCAACAAACAGCTGTGTGCCGTTCTCTGCTCCTAGACGACCATCCTTTGTGAACCGTCGAAGGCTTTAGACCCTGTACTAATTCGATCTTGTTTACAGGCACAGCAACAACTGTGGTTACTTCCAGGCCAAAACCATCAAATGCTTCGAGCGTGCAAAAGAAGCCCCGACTGAGTGAAGCTGTTGGTCACGTTGCAGCATCTGATGACAAAGACACCGAGCGCGTGCAAAAGAAGCCCAGACCGACTGAAGCTGTCAGCCAAGTTGCAGCATCCAAGGACAAAGACACCGAGCGCATTCTCAAAGAAGCCGTTAGCAGTTCCTCGAGACCCCTGACGAAATCATCTACGGTGCCGGACAATCTCGCCTCACGTCTTGCCTCAAACTCAATTCCTGCTGCTACTCTGACCAAATCGAGGGACGACCCTGAGAACAAGAACGCGACCGCAACCACCACCGTCCAGCGCCATGACCCCGCGCCATCCAACGTTGTCAAGGACGCACCGAGATCCGTAGCCAGAACTGCTGGACCAGCTCGACGAGCACCTATAAGTATGTTCATTGAACCAACGGCCAAGCGTAGACAGCGTCAACGCGTCAACGAATATACGGCTAAAGATTCGACCGCTTCTCAATTTGTCAACCTGTCAACACAGGCACGAATGCAATCTTACAGCCGTAACGAACCACCACCTGATGCCAGTGCTTTGACTTTCATCGATCTTAATACCAGCAAGGTTGCGGATGCTAACAATGAAACTTCATCTACAACGAACGCCTTGCGAGTAGACACCAACGTGGCCAGAACCTCGGATGCAGAAAGTTCAGCTGCTCCTCACTCAGCGCCTACCTTCGAGAGACGTTCTGTCTCGGTCGCCGAGCCTCAACGTGAAGTTCTTCAAAGACGCCTCGCAACCACAACGCCCCGGCCGGCACAAGTGACCGAACCAAGAATCGCATATCCGTCAGCCCGAACAGATGTACCACACTTACCACCCAGAAAATCCATAACATGTCGATTCGGGCTGAAAGGCACGTGTAAGAGGTCCGAGGAAAGCTGTCACCATGCACATATCTGGACCGGGCAGATGGCTCCCAAGAGTGCCATTGTCTGTACGTTTTGGGTAAAAGGCAATTGCAAATACTCCGACGAGGAGTGTGAGTATTATCACACTTACGACTTTCCGCGCAATGTCGATGTGGGCAGACGCGATGGTCTTGAGGACGCAAACGGCTTTCGGGCCATGCAGCAGGCAAGACGTCGCTCAGAAAGCCCCGATCATTCTGGGCTGCGTCAGGATGAAGTCGAAGGGCGCAGAGGCAGAGTGAGTCTACCACACGTCAGGCCTCATCCGGATGAACGAACTCCAATCCAGTCACCATCTTTGGCGTCAACTACATCGTTCGAGCCCAGAAGGGACCCCCACACGGAAGATATTACAATGAATGATTTGAATGATGAGCCGCCCACCAACGTGGCTCCCGCCCCTAACCTCACTGTTGCGACGTCAGACGCGTTGAATGATAAGGATACTGCCGATCCTGTCGACATGTGTCTTACAATCACCCCTGCCTCTCAGCCTTCCTGCACTTTGGATGTAAAGTTGGTCTTCGACGCTAAAGCAAGTCGAACCAAGTTCCTCGATGCAGTCGGCGAAAATTCTTCTCTCGAAGGCTCCGAGGTATGTCGCTCGCGTGACTTCGAAGCATACTGGTTCTCAAAAGACATGTCATTGGCTTCGGGCGGTGTAGTATGTAAGCCAGGAGACGCTGTGGCCATCTACCTTGAGGACTTCCTAGTACTACATTCGTCGAGTCTTGTCATTCGGAATAACGACTTTATGTTCGTTGTCTACCCGACTAAGAATCCAGACTGGGGCTTCATGCCTCATCGGGGTCCCGATAGACCTGGCCTACGTTGGTACCTTCAAGCACCGATGCCCGGCACTTTAGACCCAATCATCATCAAGCCGAGCAAAAGCTCGTTCACTTCGATGTGTGCCGAACACTTGGGTCTCAACCCTGAGACTCTGTTCGCCGGTAACAGAGGCAAGCGTGTCGACAGAGTCGTTTATCTCTTCTTTCCTAAAGGCACGTTAGAGACCAAGCTGGTTGAAGTTTTCCTAAACGAAATAGGCGCAAAGTTCTTCTATTCAGAGGACTGTGACTTGTGGACTCAGTTCTGTGGTAAAGGATCCACCGGCAATAGGGTCATCTTGATTCACCCCTCGATGAATGCATTTTGGAAAATTCCAGACTTTTGGAATGTTCTGGTGACAGGAATGAATATATTCCAAGTCGGTGTGTCAAAGTCCATCAAACTTCGTCCGAACTCACCTCCCGAGTACGACTGTACACGCCTGTTTCCAAGTGGCACACTCACACTTATCACGGACGACATCTTTAGATATCACCCAGCTGAAGCGCTTCGAGTGCTGAGTATTTACGAGGGTTACAAGATAAAACCCGAAGGCGGACGAACAGACCGCATTTACTGCCGACCTGGAATACTGGCATGGCTTGCAGAGCTGATGGACGAAGACCGAGAAAAAGGCATCCTTGCCGAAGACTCTCCTCGAGTCAAATGTTGGCAGCTAGTTTTTGAATTACTAGGCATCCCTACGGCCGACAACAATCGCAACCCCTTCCGCTCGGACTTGAATCCGCCTCCTATGCTGTATTCGCCTCCCAAGAGCGAGATGCCTAGCTACGGCCCTATGTGGGACAGCAGTGAAGAGGAAGCCACAGATTTCTTGGTCAACTGGTTTGCAGGTCACGCCGTCGAAGAGTGCGAAAACTATCGCCGTTTCAATGTACTCTATGAACAGCACGGCGCGCTGCTGGCTCGAACTCCTGGTCTCATGCAGCCCGAAAACCCGAAGGATCCAAAGGAGTGGATGAAGAGATACACGCACATCAAGATTACCACGCCGGCGAGATTTGTTGTGCAGGTTGAGAACTACGAGAAGTCGAAGAAGGTACCTCTTTGATTCGGAAGATGAGACAATCGATTGAAGACGGGAAGCCAAGAATGAGACACGATCAATTGAGGACGAGAAATGAAGGACTGTGAATTTCTTGCTGGGCGGAAGCAGAGATATGCTCTCATTGGTTTTTATGGTAAACGACTTTCACGAATAGATAAAGTCTGCTTAGGTAGCATTGACCCAGGTCGAAACGTTGAGGCAACTCCATCTATGTTCTTGTAATAGTTGATAATTGCGACCGGGTGATCCAGGACCTTGTGAGATATGTTGTGCGAGACTCGATCAACGAGCATCATAATGGAACGAAACACACTCTTTCTATAAACAAAAAACCTACATCCGGGTATGTACAAGCCTACCTCCCTCAAAGCACCTTTTCGTCATTCCAACCAATAAAAACAATCAAAGGGTATAAACAAGAAGAGAAGACCATAACAACAACTTTTATATCAACACAATGACAAGGGATACAAGCAAAGCGATGCTTCCTAGGCCTCCTAGGCCTCCACTGACCAAAGAGGCGGCACCGGTCGAAGGTGTAACGGGACCGCTGGAATTGACAAATCCCGCACCGCAAGTCAAGTCGATCATGGCTGCTGCAGTGGTATAGACCTTGGAGACCGGCTGCGAGCGGTTGGTGGCCGCACTCGCAAATACAGACATGGTGTCTTGTAAGCAACTGGAGCAACTGGGTGCTGTGGTGCCTGGTAAAGAGACGCCGAGAGGTAGGTAGTAGACATAACTGTTGGTAGGGGAAGTTGCATTCGTGATTGCATCTGAAAAGCCTATGGTGGTTGATGAGCACGTGCTCATGAAGAAATTGGAAAGTTCGATACTTACAGTAGCTGCCCGTGTCATCGTTCAATAAGCACCCGGCGTGATAGAGTGATTGGTAAGCTACAAAGCCAGCATAGGCTTGCATAACAGTGGGGTTCTGATTCTGCAGGTCGGCTGCACAGTTGTCTGGTGATTGGATCTGTCGAGCCAGCGACGCCATCAAAGTGCTGCAGCTGTCGAAATTGACGCCGCATGATGCACCAAGTGTCTGCGCCAGTTTGACTGGCGATCGTTGAACATTAAAGAAAGAAGTAGATGTCTGTATCATCAAACACATATCAGTTTCATGGTTTGCGTCAAGACTGTGGTAATGATCTCGACTAACCTGTAAAAGAAGAGATAACGGAACACATTCATTAAAAGCATCATTTGACAGAAAATCCTTGAAGAAAGCAGGACATGAAGAAGTCGTAAAATTGTTTCCCAAACCAGTATCAAAGGGTCTGGGAAGCGCGTCTGAAGAAATGGTCGATACGGACGAAGCGGAAGAAGATGTTGGTGTAGAGCTCGCCGCTCGTTTGATAAAATGTTGCATGTATGGCTCCGGTGGAGTGCTTGTATCGAAAAGGAGAAGGCTTTCCGTGCTCGTTAGAGCATGCATTGTTTGCTCATCACCATCATCTGACAAGGCTGCGGCGTTGACACATGGACTGCAGAAACACAACAGTATGATCAGACAGACCAGTGTGGATGCTAGCTGCGAAACGCCATTTGACACTCTCGCGGAGTGCCGCCACGTAGTCAAGTCTGAATATGGATATGAGGTCCGATTGTCCAAGGGAGAGGCGTTCGAGAGCGTTGATGCAGCGGTATCAGAGTCAACGCCGACCGTTGAGTCGTTTCGGCACTTAGGTGAAGAACCCCATCTGTTCATCCCGGCAGCTAGGAGCTGATCTGAACGACGCGAAGGTGAAGGTTGCTCAATGGTATTTCTTTCCTTCCTTTCAACAACGTCCTCTCATATTCAATTGGACGCCCTGAAATTAGGGATTACTTGATCCCTCTTTGCAGTCTCAGAAAGAAACAAATAGATTCGAACAAGGTATGACGAAATCTGTAACAATCGGTGTCGCAAGTTTGACGGATGCTGTCCAAAACGGCGGAGCTAGTTGTGTTTCCAGTATAAAAAGAATGTGGGTTGTAAGTGTGGCGATGAGCGACAGTATGTATAGTGCAAAAGCGAGCGTGTGATGAATTGAGAGGAGCCAGTCGAGTTGTATATGATGGCGCCAGGCGCCATCCATAGGCTGTCAAAGAGTTTGGGTCATGAACAATCTAAAAGCTTGACAGACGGTCCATGCCAATAGCCTCGATGCATAGCCATCGCTAGCGCACGGCCATGGCGGTCGTGGCTTCCTTCTCGAGCACAATTTCATGTGAGCGAGCGAGCGAACCCTGGACCGTCAGCCGGCAATTGAGTTCCTTCTCCCTCGTTCTGGAGGAGGGGGAAGTGCGCCAGGGCGCTGTCACTCACGACTCATTTTCCGAAAGGTCTTCATAGGCGATTTACAGTACCTGTTTGTACTGCGCGTACCTGCAGTCTCCTTGCTCATTGCGTGTCGACACCAAAGTTGGAAACCGCATCCAGACCCTGGCTGCCATGTACTTTCCCGTCTCTGTTGGCACGGATGATTGATTTTGTCTTACCTTCGCGGAAGCGGCCGAGATGAATATCAAACCTTCCTGACTTCTATATTCCACTGGTCTAGAAAACTCATGGAAAGACAGAGAACTTCATACGGCAAGCAGAAAAAAAATGTCTCGAAAGCATGGGTGTGTGGAGAATGGTTTGTTTCGAAATGACTTGGATGTGTACCACTGTATCCAGTCTCAACGCTCTTCAGCTGCAGATTGTCCTGCCTGGTTAATTGGCTCAGTCGAAGGTAGTCGACGGATACTTTTTCACATGCAATAACATCGTTGGCACGCATGACAGGTCGATCCGGGGTGCCTATACTCGTAGTCTTGCTGATCAATTTTCCTTTCGAGAATTCGATAAAAGCCACATCTTGAAGTTGTCGAATCCTCGTGCCCTAACAGGAGGAGCAAGGACTTTACCCTCGACTTTGCGTTGGATCGTCGAAACAAAAGTATTAAGTCACATCTCCCTACTGAGGTGGGCTGATTGATTGTATATTGTATAGTCTTTCAATTAATTTATGGGTATCAAGGTATCTAAAACAGAATGCTTCTCGCTTGCGGGTGTGAGCGTCAATTAAAAAAAGCATGGTACGCGCGTCATATTGCCTCGAAATTGAGTCGTTCAAAGGTCGGAACTGGAGTAAACCCATGGAACCTTCGATGCTTCTTCCAAGCGGCTCAAAAGTGGTTCATTAGGTCGCCCTGAGGGTGTAGGGCCAGGCCCAACTGCTGCGCCAACCTTTGCTCTTCATAATCCGGCTGAACTCCACCGAGCCAGAATTGACCACCGTTCAGAGCTTCGCGCTCGACAGTGGCTTCGATAGCTTCAGTCTTTGTGTATCCATGAACGATTTCAAGATGAACCTCGAGATCGAATGGCTTGACGAAACGATGCGGACAAGTCTCGTCAATGCAGGTGATGTCCCTTCCGTGTTCATAGCCGATTCCAGTGAGTCTGGCGAGTACTGCATTGTGGTCTTCGGGCGGAAAGCCACTAAATGATTCATCCTCCTCTTGCTTGGCCCTCTTTCCTGGACGGATGTATCCGGGGAGATGCAGGTGTTGAGTGCGGACATGCTCTTCGAGGTTCGCCTTTGCACTAAAAGCACGACCGCAAGCACCACGACCATCCCACGCGGGAACACGCTTCGAACCAGTAATGTCGGTCTCTCCGCAGATGAATTGTTTCTGCTTCCCATGAACACTTCTTTGGTGAACGACGAGATTGCCCTTTTTGGTGAAGCCACGACCGCAGTCAGGATAATCGCAGACGTAGTTGCGACGGTCTTCGATGTCACCGTGCTGGATCTCCAGATGCGCTTTGAGGTCGCGATTCGAGACGCAAACATGACCACACTGCGAGCAGGTAGGTGGATGGACAGTCTTGATGTGTTGTTGCATCTCGATATATGTAGGGAAGCCAACAGCAGTGACAAAGGCATGCTGGTTCAAACTTGGGTCGATATCGGCCATTTCGGTGGAGCAAATTTTACACCAGAAGCGATTGCCGCTGTGCTCGCGGTCCTTGTGAGCGATCAAATGGGTAGAAGTCTTGAAGCGAGCATCGCAAGGCAGGCCAGTGAAACGGTCAATTTGGTCGCAGACGAAAGGCTTCTCACGCAGATGGACGAGTTGGACGTGTCTGTCAAGAGTGTCCTGCTTCCGGAAGTTCTGGTTGCAGGGAGGAAAGTCAGTGCAAAGGAAGTCGGACCTTGTGTTCTCGTGCGTCTTCTTGTGTTGTTTCAAGCGCTGGGCGGTATGAAAGCCTTTGTCGCAATCGGGCCAATCGCAAAGATAGTCTCGGACATCGTCGTGTTTCGCTTTGATGTGGTGCTTCAGGTGGCTCTCGCGGAGAAAGGTCTTGTCGCAGCCTTGCTGGGGACAGGCAAAGGGGCGGTCGTTAGTGTGAGAGCGTTTGTGTTCTTGGAGACGGACGGGACGAGAATATGACTTGGTGCAGCCTTCAAAGTCGCAGGCGTACTTGTTTTGGCGAGGTCTGGGTTGGGCTTTGGTTGACTTGGGAGTTGAGGGTTGGGTCGAGGTACGGGATGTGGCGGCAGGCGATGCAATCGAAGAGGCGTCATTCTGGTTGTAGTTATGTTCGTCCTGGTCACTGGCTGCTGAGAGACGATGCGTTAGGACAGAATTGATGACGGGTGGGGTCGATGTGAGTACCGTCTGAAGATTCTTGAACATGGTCAACTTTTGACCTTTTGACAGCTTCTGCGGTGTCTTCAGGCGAGGCCTTGCGCTTGACACCGGCAGAAGCACACATGACGCCGATTTTGATCAAGAAGCAGTCATGCGTGTTGAGTTGAGGCGCTTGTTTATCGACTGCGCGACACCTTGATCTCGCTCTGCGCTTTCTCGAAAACTTGTCGCCGAATCTGGGGTATTGCTGAGATTCTGCCGCCACTCACCGCCCGCGCCTAACTTCCCGGATTCGACTTCCCGATTTGTCGCGTTGTTGACCTCGTCATACCAATGCGGGGGAAGGTGGGCTGGCATCCGCAGGCCCACCTTAATAATATCGAGACTATCTCGTCCTTCTCTTGCTCCTGCCGTCTCAATTCCTTCTTGTAACTACACAAAAATGTCTGTCGAAACCACTGCCACCATTGCCTCGTTCGGAGGCAAGCTCTTGAAGCTTGCCCACAAGGCTGCTTCCACAAACTGTGAAATGAAGTTCAACTTGTTCCTTCCTCCTCAAGCTCTCAAAAGCTCGGCAGATAAAATCCCCGTTCTGATCTATCTGTCTGGTCTGACCTGCACTGGTGACAACTGTTCCGAGAAGGGTTTCTTCCAGCACCGTGCCAGCCAGAAGGGCATTGCCGTTGTCTACCCCGATACCAGCCCCAGTACGTCTACACCAGTCTCCGTCCTCACCGTACTCGTATCTAACCTTTTATGTAGGAGGACTCGGAATCTCTGGCGAGGATGACTCGTATGACTTTGGCTCTGGTGCCGGCTTCTACGTCAATGCCACAAAGGAGCCTTACAACAAGGGCTACAACATGTACTCATACATCACCGAGGATCTCCCCAAGGCTCTCTTCTCTTCTTTCAAGCAATTGGACTCGGATAGAGTCAGCATTACTGGTCACAGCATGGGTGGCCACGGTGCCTTGACCCTGGTATGCTCTCAAGTTCTTATTGTCTTGACACGAGCTAACGCAACCATACTCAGTTCCTGAAGAACCCCGGCAAGTACAAGTCCGTCTCCGCATTCGCACCTATCGCCAACCCCAGCAACTGCGACTGGGGTAAGAAGGCCTTCTCTGGTTACTTCGGCGAAGACCAAAAGGAGAAGTGGGCAGAGCACGATTCTACAGAGCTCATCAAGAAGTGGAAGGGCCCCCTGGATATGCTCATCGACGTTGTACGTGTTAATCCGATGATTGAATCAACGATAAAATACTGATACAATGTTGTAGGGTACTGGCGACAATTTCTACAAGCAAGGCCAGCTCTTGCCCGAGAACTTGACCAAAGCCGCACAAGAATCAGGCAACGACAAGGGTATCAACCTGAGAATGCAGCCTGATTACGACCACAGCTACTACTTCATGTCCACCTTCGCCGATGACCATGTCGACCATGCTGCAAAGTACCTGTTGGGCTAGTGAGTGTTTACACATGACCTGAGGAGCAGTGGGCACACTAATTACGCTCCAAGCCGGCGTTCCCTTAAGGAAAAGCTCTAGACGACTTTGTCCTCTTTCACATAACGATACGCACAATTTATGACAGCGACATATGTCCTACGAACTACTCGAGTTCAATGTAAATACCAGTAATACATTGTGGAAGATCAATTTCACCAATCTTTCTTTCGTGGCTGTCTAGATAGTTTTGCTAACATATGCATGGCATGCGACATTGGCTAGCAGACGTTTGAGCCTGAAGCGCCGCCATCTCGCTTCCATCCTCCCGGGACGACACGTCAGCAGTGACGAGTGATGCCAATTGCGAGATTGGCAGACTTCGCGATGATAATATCTTCCTAGACCCTTACTCGAGTGCTGAAGTTCTATCCCTGAGAAATCATCCTAGCAAGCCAGGAAACCGTCACAACGACACTTTCATCAATCGTTGTCCTCATCATAGGATCTTGTGACACGCACTGAGGCTTCCTAAGCACTACATACAAAAGCTAAGCGTCACCAGCCGCAGGTAACATTTGTCCCAGATTATAGATTCGTCACACCCTACCGTTTCCCACCAGAAGAATGCGATGTTGCCTATCCACCATGCCGGGGTATATTGTTCAGACCTACACCATCAACTTCTAGACCCAGCATAGTCGGCGCAGTAATTCGGTGTTGCATTCCACGAGGTGGAGTGATGCCATTCCGCCCTTGCCTGAAATTCGCATGTTGCCTTGGCAAGGGGTGTTTACTGTCTATTGCTCATATTCGATAATGACCCCGATAGTGTTCCTCCTCTTGGCACTCACTATACTGTTGCAAGCGTCACGGCTGCGTCTCGACAATGAAGCTGGAAGCAGTCTTCCTGGCCTTTGGCCTCGTCACTTTGGTTAGAGGGCAGGTGGGGCCCGATGGATATACGACTGTCACTACTGCAACATGCACAACTACTGGGGTCAATATATATGCCTACACCGATACCTCCGCCATTCCCTACAACTATATGTGTGGTGGTGGATCTGGAGGAACTGCCCTGACTACCGTCGCGTCGGCCAGCGTAAGCCGCTGGCAAGACTGCTTCTCGTACTGCGACACTTATATCGGCACAGTAGGCTGTACGGGATTCACATTTGTAAGTTCCTCGAGGCCACCAACATTCAAATTCTCTCAACAAACATCACCCCTATGCCAATCTCACGAGGCTGTGGTACGAGATGTGACTCGTTCTAATTCCTCTCTTCACCCGCCGCAGCTCTTCGCTCACACGAATGGGGACCTGATGTTGGACTTGAAGACTGTGCTAATCACAGCTTTGTTTAGAATCAAGGTGCAAACCTTGGTAATGGACCAGGCCAATGCATTCTGAAAGGCGGCACTCAATCGTTCGCTAGTACAACAGCACTGATTACCACCCGTATCGCAGGTCTCAACGCGCGCTATCTCGCCAGTATGTATCCGAAAGCTAAGCTACGTATAATCGGTCGACTGATGACGGACAGGGCCAAGTCCGACCTTCTCCTGTCCGCAACAAGATCAACAGACGTTGACCGACACATATGGTGGAGTATATCAGATCGCGTGTGGCAACGACACAACGGGTAGCTCGCCTAACTCTATGGTAAGCCAAGCGCCTAATGGCTTCAATGACTGCTTCGGGTTGTGCGACAACTACACACCCCCTGCAACCGAGACTTACTATACCACTTGCAATGCGTTTGTCTATGTTGGCAAATCTAATGGTGTGGGAGCCGGTAACTGCTACCTCAAGTATGTCAATCCCTCTCCTACCTTCGCCACAGCCTACAATACGGGCAATGTTGGCGCCATCAGGATCGTTGCAGCACCCGCTGTAACAACGAGCAACTCGTCGACTGTGTTCATATCTACAATGACACCAGCACCGGGCTCCGTAACCTCGCCTTCTTCAAGTTCCGCAAGTTCCTCAAGTTCTTCAAGTTCTCGTTCGTCCTTGGCCTCCTCAAGTCTGAGCAGTTCAATTTCTTCGAGTTCGTCAAGTTCAATATCTTCGAGTTCGTCATCTTCGGTATCTTCGAGTTCGTCAAGTTCAATATCTTCGAGTTCGTCGTCTTCTGGATCTTCGTCAATGTCGTCTACAGCCAGTAGCATAGCAGCACAAGTCACCACAGCAGCATCTAGTTCTATGCCTTCTGCGACTCCGGTAAGTTGTCCAGGATCAGACGGTACCACGTACACGAACTCCAATGGCGACCAATACTACATTGAGTGCGACCGCGCCTATTCAGGAGAACCCGATGTAAGCAACGAAGCACCCGATCTTGCCACCTGTATTGCACAATGCTCTGCCGATCCCCAATGTCATGCATCAGCGTACGAAGACGGCGTTTGCAACCTTAGATATAACATCTCGAACGACTATTATTTTGCCGCTACCGGATCGGATCTAGCCCTTCTATATCGCAGGGCCGTGGCAGCTGGTACCACGTCGGCATATACCTACTACTTCTCCATTACTGCCACATCTTCGAGCCTGTCTTCCTCGTCATCTTCCCAAAGTTCAAGCTCTTCATCCTCAATCAGCTCGAGTCTATCGAGTTCTAGCAGTTCGTCCTCGTCCAGCAGCAGTTCGTCAAGCAGTTCGAGTGTCTCGTCATCAATATCTTCTGGAATATCCTCATCGCTGAGTGGATCTGCCGGACAGGCCACCAGTTCCTCGTCCTCGTCCAGCAGCAGTTCATCGGCATCATCTAGCAGCAGTTCGAGTGTTTCCTCGTCACTTAGTAGCAGTGCGTCAAGTTCTAGCAGTTCGAGTAGTTCGAGTTCCAGCAGTTCTAGCGTTTCGTCATCGATATCATCGGTGATAAGCAATTCGGCCAGCCAAATCACTTCATCCTCGAAAAGCAGTTCTTCTTCTTCGAGTCTTAGCAGCAGCAGCTCGTCGTCAGTCTCTAGCAGTAGCTCGTCTAGCGCGAGTTCGAGTTCTTCGTCATCAGCGTCTTCATCGAGTTCGTCTCTAGTTTCGTCGTCCGCCAGGGTTGCCTCAATATCGTCAAGTAGCTCCTCAAGTTCTAGCAGTTCTAGCGTTTCCAGCTCGCTTTCTTCGTCGTCGTCCTCGTCGGTTTCAAGCAGTTCTAGTAGCAGCGTATCCTCGTCGACATCATCTCTACTAAGCAGTTCAGCCAGTGCGATTACCGCCTCGTCACTTTCTTCTTCTTCAATTTCGAGCAGTTCTAGCTCGTCAGTTTCGAGTAGTTCTAGCTCATCAGTATCAAGTAGTTCTAGCTCATCAGTATCGAGCAGCTCTAGTTCGTCGGTATCGAGCAGTTCTAGCTCATCAGTCTCGAGCAGTTTATCCTCGTCCGCCTCTCAGATCACTGCTTCGTCGTCGTCAGTTTCCAGCAGTTCAAGTTCATCTGTTTCGAGCAGTTCTAGTTCGTCGGTATCGAGCAGTTCTAGTTCTTCTGTTTCGAGCAGTCTATCCTCTTCGACATCATCCCTACTCAGTAGCTCAGCTGGTCGTATAACTGCTTCGTCTTCTTCGTCGTCAGGGTCAAGTTCTAGCAGTTCTAGTGTTTCTAGCTCGCTCTCTTCGTCTTCGTCCTCATCAGTATCAAGCAGTCTCAGTTCATCGAGTTCCAGCAGCGTATCCTCATCGGTATCCTCCATACTCAGCAGCTCAGCCGGCGGAGTTACGGCATCGGCATCTTCAAGTTCCAGCAGTTCTAGCAGTTCCAGCATATCTAGCTCTCTCTCCTCGTCTTCGTCCTCGTCGGTATCGAGTAGTCTATCCTCGTCATCGTCAAGTAGCGTATCTTCATCGGTATCATCTGTTTTGAGCAGTTCAGCAAGTGGAATCACCGCATCAGCCTCTATATCTTCTTCCTCCTCATCAAGTTCAGGATCTTCATCATCTAGCAGCAGCGTCAGTTCAAGCCTATCGAGCTCCAGCAGTTCAAGTGTATCGTCGTCAATATCATCCCTGGCCTCATCTTCCGCAGGAATAGCTTCCATATCTGCATCTCTGAGCAGTTCTTCCTCGTCATTTTCGAGCAGCTCTAGTTCTTCAGTCTCAAGCAGTCTATCATCGTCGAGTAGCAGTAGTGCTTCTTCTTCGAGCAGCATTGTCAGTTCAAGTCTGTCAAGTTCCAGCAGTTCGAGTATATCATCCCTGGCCTCTTCTTCTGCAGGAGTCGCTTCCATATCTGCATCTCTGAGCTCCTCATCATTTTCATCAAGTTCTAGTTCCTCTGTTTCAAGCAGTCTGTCCTCATCAAGTAGCAGCAGTGTTTCTTCGTCGAGCAGTTCTTCGATTTCGTCGGTCTTGAGTTCCAGCGCGAACGTTCCATTTTCTTGCAATTCTACGGTCACGGTATCGGTGACTTGGACACCACCACAGGGTATGAAGTTCTGAGGATGGACAGGCATATGGTCTCACGGTCGGTACAGGATCGTAACGGTAATACTAGCATAGTTAGCGATTTTGAAAAGGGAGAAGATTGATTTTGTATTCTTATGCTTCTTTGAGATTGTTCACCATGTGTGTGTCTATAGTAGCGTCAAGAGAACTGATGACATTCATCGAGAGGAGAGGATCGAACTTTGATCTTCCATTGGGATATATCTATCTACTAATATGGAGCCATTGGGTCTTAAATCGCTCTGGTTACAGATTTTAGCACGCAACACAAAAGAACGACTGTCGAGTGTGTGGTCCAGTGACGTGCTCGTTCTTTCTTTCCATACTTTTTATTAAATAATGGATTGAATGTGTGCGCGAGAGAAAAGTTGATGGCGATGTTGGAGGCAGGCGCGTTCAGTTCCGGAAAGTCCTCACTGAGAAGTGGAACTGTAAAAATTTCGTCTACAAACCGACTTTCAATATCATAATCATCTATCTAGCTCGCCAAGGAATAACTTGTTCGTTGGGAATATCCGAAATTGATGATGATGTTGGGAATAGACCCCCTACTTTGTACCTCTCCAGTTTTGTTGTTCAGTGACAGAGCTGTGGAAATAAACAATGCAACTTGCTCCAAATGCTTTGCCCTCATGTGAAAACGCCTCAAAGATGAAAAAACGAATATAATCCCTGTGTCAATCGAACTGCGACCGACAAGCTCTCAAATAGGCCCGAAGAAGATGGGAGAAGAAAAAGGAGGACACAGAACTTCCGGCTTGCGAGAGACGGTCGGATCATGCGCCCTGAGCTAGTTGCACGATGAGACTACTAGCCACATCCATGAAGGGGAAGGGACTTGAGATATCCTTCTCCTCGGGTATACGCCCACAGCCCATGTATCCCTCATCCATATCTTCGTCGTCATGCTCCTCGTCACGCCAAACATCTGACGCCTCGCCATCTGCGTGCGTCTTAATTTCACGTCTCAGACGACGCACAAGACGTTCATAGCCAGCGCACTTGAAATCGACCATGAAGCTGTCTTGCTCGATACAGTACAGCTGGATAGTCACATACACCCACGCGCTCTCGTTGGGTGCTGGGTGGCGGCGACGGAGGCTGTCCTGACCAAAGCTGCCGGGGCCCGTGGCGGCGATGTTATCGGTGGATGCGTGGGCGCTGCCGTGAACACTGCTCGGTTGGACGGGTGAGTTGAAACCTGCGGGTGAGGCCGCTAGACTGGTACTGCTGCCCATTGTAGAGCTGCGGCGGCGGATACCTTCATGAAGATCGACGCGACTGGAGTGTGTCGACGATGGATGTGCTACACCAGGAGGGAACATGCCGTCCTTGCGGAATCTCGCGTTGATGATCCACGGGTCCTCAGGGATCTTGTAGCCCCAGTCGTTCTCGGGTCCAAGAGGTTCGCGAATATTTGACTTGCGACCCTGGCTACGGGACAATTCCTCGCCAAAGTCATCATCTGACATGTCTGATGCATGACCGCCACGAGAACGTCGTTTTGCGCGCTCTTCATGGGTGGAATACTCAGGATCAGTACCAGCCTCGGGATCCGAGTCGGAGTATTCGGGGCTCTGACTACCATCTCTAGCATGACGCCTGCGATTCCTTGGAGGGCTTCCTTCACCGTGACCTGGACGACGCACGACGGGAGCTTCCCAAACAGCGTTCATTGCCTTCAACGCTTTGTAAATTGCCAACATGGCTTCTGAGGGGCTGTTGCGACTGCGAATACCAAACTGCCACTTGGTTGGCTTGATCTTTCTGGCATCCTTGTTTGGAAGAGGCGTCATCATCTCAGGCTTGTCTCGGCCTCCGATCTGATTACCCTTGACATGTGGCCTCAATCTCCTGAGAACGGCAGCACGTTGTTCACTTGTCAGTTCTTTGCCCTCGCCTCCAGGCACACTGTTTGGAGCATATGGATCGAGTTCACCTTCCGGTATAGCAGCTCTGGGGGTAGTACCCTGCATATATGCTTGGTGGAAAGAGGGAAGAGACGAAGGTAGTATACCGATGGTCGTCGCCGGAGTGCGAGCTTCGTGAGCGGAACTGGTAGAACCATGGCGGGGATGCTCGACATTCGATGCTGGATTAGATGTGCCAGGTGCAGGATGGCGAGCGTTTGGTGGAGAAGTGACAGTGGTTTGGAATGTTGGCGGCGACTGAGCAAGCCATGGCTGCAGATCTGGATTGTGTGCGAGCGAAGGGTTGGCTTTCATGATTGTGTTTTCGCGCACAATGAGATAAGCGTCTTTGATGGCGCTGGGCTCATCCTTAGCGAGGGCCTCTGTCACATCATCCTTTGCGTAACCCATAGTTTTGCCTAACTTCCCAACAACACTTTCGTGCAACTTCTGTTGCACCACTGCAGGCTTGGTAGGGGCCAATTTGGCCGGATCGATTGATCTGTTGGGGTCGATGCCCTGGTCCATAAACTCCTCGACAGGTGGTGTGAGGTAATCGGGCAGGTCTTTGAGGAACCATGGATCCAGCTTGATCTCGTCAATAGTGATACGAGTGACAGGGCTGACTTGCAACATTCTTTTGATCAGACGAGCGGCACCTGATGAAATGTAGCTTGGCGTATGATACGTGCCAGACTGGATTTTCTTAAAAAGCGTCGGGATGTATTCATCGTCAAAGGGAAGGCGGGCGCAGAGCAAAACATAAAGAATTACACCACAACTCCATACATCGACCTCGGGGCCGGCATATAGCTTGCCTCCAACAACTTCAGGAGCTGCATAGTTGGGACTGCCACAACTAGTTTTGAGGAAATTTCCATCGGTCATGATGTTGCTCAAACCAAAATCGGCAATCTTGACATTGAGAGCGTCATCTAGCAGCAGGTTTTCGGGCTTGAGATCACGATGGACAATCTTGTGACGATGGCAGTACTCGACAGCGCACACGATTTGCTGGAAGAACTTGCGAGCCTTGTCTTCGGCCATGCGTCCATGGTCTAGAATGTACTGGAACAATTCTCCGCCTGCGTATTCGAGGACCATGATGATCTCCTTTGGGGTTGTTATGACCGTATAGAGCTTGATGATGTGGGGATGGCGCAGCAGCTGCAGGTATTGGATCTCGCGTTCTATACGGCCAGCCATGTCACGGGTGACGAGCTTCTGGCGAGAGATGATTTTGAGGGCGACTTTCTGACCACTGACTTTGTGGACAGCCAGCTTGACCTTGCCGAAGGAGCCTTCGCCTAACGTTCTCACAATATCATACTGGCCCAAGCGTCTCTTATTAGCTACAGGCGGAGCAGGTTGGGATTTCGAGGTGGCAGCCAAAGCGGTGGGTGGATTCGAATCGTCATTTTGTGAGGCATTGGTTGGACGGCGGGTCATGGAAAGCGAGAGGTCATCGTCGTCGAAGGCCTGAGCCATGGTGGAAGGAGCGACGCGTTAGCTGCGAGGCCACGGATGGGCGAGAAGAGGAGGAAGTGACGGGGCGATGGGGAGAGTTCAGGACAGTTGAAGTGGTTGAGGGCGCACTCGATAATGGTTGGCGATGCGTTGTGATATGGGCAGGTGCGTTGTGGTCCCGACGGACGAATGCTGCTGGCGGCTGCGGGTAGGCGTCGATGTCGCACTTGAAGCCTGTCAACGTGGCCGCCTTTGGTATGGAAGTGGGAGCTGGCGATGTGGAGGTTCTGTGTCGTGGGTCGTGACAGGCAGCAAGCAACAGGCGGGGACTTTGTCAATCGCTGTCCCTCGCTCCCCCGGTTGCCGCACAGACCCTATACCGATGTCATCACGGGACTCGTGAGCCTGTCCACCTGCTGCTTTCATTCGTGCATCTTGCTCCTGTTTCTTTGACTAGACTGTAGACACCTCTTTTCGGCCTGCTGCAGCCACTGCATGTTGATAAGAGATGCTGTGTCCTCTCAGCTCGCAGCTGCTCTTTCCCTTGACTGATGTACTTGTCCACCTTCGGCAAAGCTGCCCCGCGAAGCCCCTCATCACCCCGACTTCCACAATTTCAACCCATCACAATTCCTGTCATTGCTGTCGACAGAACATTTGGTTCATTACCAGCATACTCTGCCGGCTCTAGAATACGTCCTCTTTTACCATAGATCATTAAGTCTCGAGAATCAAGCTCCAGTATCATGCATTCTTTGCCGCGCACAACCGACATCACATATGCAATGCACCCGCTTTGCATAGCATTTTCTTGCTACTTTATCCACTCATGTTTCTGTGGCACTCAATCCTGTTCACCAACATTGCTTTTGTGCTCTCCCAGCTGTCGATTCCGTTATCTAACTTACCTTCTGTTGTCCTGCTTTGTCTTACCATTCTCCGCCTCGAGTTGCTCAAGTCTGGTAACAAGCTTTATATGAAGGTATTGACCTCTCACTCAGCACTTCTTGTACACCGTAGTAGAGACCATAGATGTATATGTTAGAAAGCATCAGTCAAAAAACCTTAACACCAACAAGACGCTTCAACACATGATTTGAGGCTTTTGGAGGAGGGTAGAGTAGATCGGCGACATCCTGGGAATGCTGGTGATAGTAGATACCGTTTGTCTACATTTGGTGAGCACCATCTTATCCTTGAGCCATGTTTGATACACGAGAGCTGCACCAAAAAGATCGAATTGAACACTCGGAAGGTCTGACCACACGTGCTCGTGACGTTCTTCATGTCCCGTCTATGTCGGCGCTTGCTCACCCGAGAAGCAGCAACAATATCTTGAACATCTCGATCCATACAGAGTACCGCCACGGGATCGGAAGACAACGACAGAGCAACTTGGAAAGACTATCGATCATAAACTCTTTGATCGAGAAGGTGTGAACAAGTTTGGGAGATTCCAGAAGCCATCGGACAAGCACAGCTCCAACGACGGCGCCTACGGCAAGTCAAGAACGACGCTACGGCACCGGCTCGACACAAAATTTCCCGATCCCGCATTCAACATGCAGGGAACGCTTCAAAATGTGGCTTCTGCCATGGGGGAAATCACCGCAGAACTTCCTCCCCAACAATACTCGTACGCCGAGTTCGCTTCGGAGAAACGTTGATATAACGAGTCCCTCCTGCTCAAGGTGACTCATCTGTCGGTCAATCATCCGGATACCCGTGCGCCTTGTAGAGAGCGGGAGCGCGTAGCGCTGAGAAGCATAGAAAAAGTTTATCTTATCAATCTGTGCATCCCCCATCTGGCCATTGACTGTGTCTTGCATCGATTTTTTCTCAAGAAGTAATCTCGCATAACACTCTCACTCTATGGCTAGTTCACGAGAGCAGGCTGCTGCCATGGAACTGGCTGGCTACGGCTCTAAAGAAGCACCAGTCGTTGATGATCAGGAGCTGGGATCAGAGGGCGCTGATTTGGCTCGCATTGAGCGTGTCTACAAGTATGTTAACATCGTACTCATTAACGAACGTGTCAACAAGGTCTGACAGAAGAATAGAAAAATCGATCGCAGGATAATTCCGCGTATGAATGTTATGTTCACTGGATAGCTGGAATTGGCTGACATGTATACAGCATTTTGGTTACTTTATTTCCTCTGCTCAGCCATCCGCTCCAATGTCGGTCTGGCACAAACCATGAACTCGGCACAAGGTCATGACCTCTCCGACGTCCTCAATTTGACACCCAAGCAAGTTTCCACCGGTCTGGCACTCTTTTACGTCTGCTATGTTGTTTTCGATTGTCCTTCGAACCTCATAATGTCCAAATTGAGCCCGCACGTATGGATGAGCAGAATCGTGCTAAGCGTTGGCATCATCGGCACTTGCATGACGGCCATGAAGGCAGCTTGGAGCCTCTATCTGCTACGACTGCTGCTGGGCATTGTCATCGCCGGCATGTGGCCTGGCATGACCTACTACCTCAGTCTGTACTACCCGCCCTCGCGCTGCGCAAGACGTATTGGACACTACTACACTGCAGCACAGTTATCGGCAGCTGTTGTTGGTCTAGTCAGCGCTGGCTTCCAGAAGATGGATGGACTTGGAGGTCTCGTGGGCTTCCAGTGGATGTTCCTGATATACGGGTTGTTGGCAATCATCCTTGGCATTGTTCTACTATGGTGGTTGCCCGATCGCCCCCATCCCCCTAGCGAGAAGATCGAATCACTCGTTGGTTGGAGACGCCTGTTGCCCCGAAGCCCGCCTGTACTCACAGGAGAGGACGCTCGCATTCATTATGAGGAGCTCACAAGAGTGTACCATCGTCCCTCCTGGGGATGGAAAGACTTGGGTCGTGTGCTCATTGACTGGCGTCTTTGGCCATTGGTCATCATGTACTTTGGCGTCGTCGGCGTTGGTATGTCTCTATCACTATCAACTAACATGACTTGTACTAACGTTCAAACAGGCATCGGTGTTCAGAGTTATGGTACGGTCATCATCCACGCCATCAACCCTAGCCTCAGCAGTATCAACTTGTCCTTGCTCTTTGCGCCCATCTGGATTATGGATCTGATTGCCATCCTCCTCATCACTCCCCTCAGCGATCGCTTCCACACCCACCGCCACCTCATCTTCAGTCTATCCTGTCTCGTTATCCTCGCTGGTCTCCTCACCACCACTTTCGCCGGCACCAACGACAGCTGGTCGAGATATGGAGGTCTCTTGATCATCGGATTTGGTCTTGGCCCCACTGTGCCGACCATCATGGCAATGAGCACTTCCATCTTCCAGCCACGTCACGGCGAAGTAGGCATCGCTGCAGCCTCGGCACTTGTCTCTGGTCTTGGTAACCTCGGTTCCATCCTGACCACTTATGCATTGTATTCTGGATGGCCTGAAGATGCAAAGGGTCCTCACAAGTACAGGAAGAGCAATTTGGTCATGGTGGGTATGGTGTGTGCTAGTATCGTGGCTAGTGGTGTGATGGTTTTGCTGCTCAGGTGGACCAGGACTGAGGGTGCACAGGCTATTAAGGATGCTGTCGAGAACAAGGACATTATGGTTGACGGTGCCGCAAAGCGAGAGTTGAGAGAGCTTAGAGCGCAACAAGGATTTAGCCTGAACAGACTCAAGGTACACAGATAAAGCAAAACGTGAAATCTAGATGTAAAGTACAGGATGTAGCATAATTATCTAATAGACAAGACAGAATTTTGTAATAGGACGAGACCCAGACAATGTGACCGGTGTAGTGGTATCCTCTTGTCTATCTCAAGATCTCGGATGAATATTTACCAAACCATTTCTCTATGCATCCTCCCTAGGCGTTCTGCCATGGTATGTATGACTTCGAAAGTCATGGCAGCAGGCTTCCACACATCCTTCCAGTAAATCGTAATCTTCTCCAGTTCCAGCTGTATATATTCAAGATCCAGACGCTCGTAAGCCACATCAAATTGGTTATAAACAATACTCGTGCGAAGAGAGCCTCCAGGAACGAACTTCACAACCAACTGCATGCTAGATGGCTTGGCCCAATCCGCAGTAAAGGTGACAGTGTCAATATGTTGCATGAATATATCTGCGACTCTTGATTCGCGGAACGTCTTCCAGGTTGTTTTGGATTGGCGATCGACTAGTGTAGCCGTACGCCTGTTAAACATATCTATCAAGGATAGATGAGGAAAGGTTACACACCAATCATTTGGCTGCGTGTTTGGTTCCAAGAAGTATTCGAGTTGCAGCTCTGTTCTGGGTAGAAGCAGCTGCAAACATCGAAGGCGGACCTCACGTGTATACTGTGAAGGCAAATCTTGCAGAAACTTAAAGATCGGCCTCGGAGATGAATGATTGAGGTATTCGAACAGAGGACGGAAGAGTGCTTGTGGTAGCTCTGCTGTAAGTAGCGAACTGAAAAGTGTGGATGGATCTGCGGACAGCATTTCAGTAGACATGTTTTCTTTTCCTGGTATGGGTTTGAAGATGGACAGAAAGCGTGAAAGTGCTAAGGATTTTATACATGCTCTGCTCGTCTTGACTCATCTATACCATTTCTCACGTGGCCAACAATCATTGAGCAAGTTTATCCAAATTCCTCTTGTATGCCTCTTGGAGCCAACTGATGAAAGACTTTGGTATAAGCCATTGACATCGGACTTAATTTTGGTCTATCCCCGACAAAAACACTTATGCTTATCGATCTGATAGGCCTGCCTGTTGGAAGGATACGAAGTGGAGCTTCGAGCAAGACCTCGTCCTGAGGTGAATTGTCACATGGCGTTCTGAATGAGATTCCATTGTGACTCGTGACAGTGGTACCTCGGTATTCGAGGAGGACAGGAAGAGAGAGTATGAGGTCGATGGAGTGGAAGGAGAGATGAAACCCTATCGTCGCTTCTCGGGCCGAACATCAGACTTTCACATGCCGATCGATGAACGCATCTCCAACAACTTTTGTACACACTTTTACTCCATTCTATACCACACAATCATGACGGCCTCCACAAATTCAGAGGCGCAAAAGCCAGTCTCGGTTCTCTTCGTCTGCCTGGGCAACATCTGTACGACACCTTCCAATTTCCCCTTCGACCCATCACCATACTAACCCATCTGCAGGCCGCTCACCTATGGCCGAAGGAGTGTTCCGCCACATCACAAACCACACAAGACCAAATGCGCACCCGATGATCTCCTCAATCGATTCTTGCGGTACAGGCGCATATCACGCTGGCGAGCAACCCGATCCGCGAACCATCTCTGTCCTAAACGCCCACAAGATCACTTCGTCCTTCTACACACACCAAGCGCGTAAATTCAGAAACTCGGATCTCAAAGATTTCGACTATGTCTTTGCTATGGACAGGGATAACGAGGAACATCTGTTGAATGCCAGGAAGAGGATGATCAAGAAGGGAGAATTGACTGAAGAGGAGGCCGCAAAGGTTATGCTGTTTGGTGTTTGGGGCGGCAAGGGCAAGGAAGAGGTGGATGATCCCTATTACGGTGGTGCGAGAGGTTTCGACATTGCGTATGAGCAGGTCGAGAGATTCTCGAATGGCTTTGTCAAGATGTTGGAAGAGCGTGGTTCGGAGAAGAACTGAGCGCGCGTACCAAATAGAAAGAGCAGGTCTCTCGAGGGAGAGGTAATTGTTATAGAGAGCAGGTAACCTGCACAGAATGATACCCCTATACTATCAATGTATCACGGATATCAAACACCCAGGTTTGGTCAAGGATCTCAGACGGATTTCAGGACTCGGGACCGGTGATAGATGTCAAGGGTATCTTTCTCATCATTCATGCTACGTAACTTGTGTCAAAGATCTAAAAGTATTCCTCACAGCAGAGAACTCAGGGCAGCCCATGCGCCAATGATGGCCAATACTGCACCTAGCAACAAAGCTCTACCCTCCCAAGTCATGACAAGATAAGTCGCGACTCCGACAACCAGCTCGTTGCGTCTCGCAGCCTCGCGCCTTTGCTTCCAGCCCGCCTTGATAGGGTATGGTGCTTGAATAGCATTCAGTTTCTTGACCGGGTGAGTGGGTATCGAAGCATACAACACGACGGGTTTGTGGTCTGATGATGGTTGTACCGATAGCGAGTTGTAGGCATGGATGGTGGGGTCGTGGCCGGGCAGTGCAAGGTACAATACACGATCGCACCAGCTGGGATGGCGATGCTCTGCCCAGTGCCACTCGGTCTCGTCAGGCACCACGACTGCATTTGTACCCGAACGCATCTGCTTTTGCACATCGTCGGCGGCTTGTGCGGCTTGCTCTTGTGCTTTCTTTGAGAACTTGTATGTTGGGGCGAAAGTTATTGGCGCCTCTTGAAGGTGGTGCAGCGTGTTTCCGGCATCTTTTTCGCGTTTCAGCTGGTCATTGCACATGATATGCGAGTAGTGCGTGCTATCTTCGGCCGAGTCGTTGCGGCGCGGGAAGGCATGGTGGTTGTCGGGATGCGGTGAAATGTCCGAAGTGCGATAGTTGAGGTCGCCGCCAAAGAAGACATATGAGCTCGACTTTATCAGGCCATTGTCCTGTTCCTGCGAAGTGTGCTGGTCGTCGGTAGCCGAAGAGAGTAAGGGCTCTGTTTCATCTTGTATGTCTTCGTTGTTGGTCGCGCGTGACCGTGTCTTCTCAGCATCTGTGACCTTGGTGAAGACCAGGTTCTCGTTGATGGCACGCCAGTCCAGGTTTCTACGCTGCCAGGCTTCTTCGTGAGGAGCCAGATGGGCTGCAACGAAGGTGAGGTCCATCTCGCTACCATCGTCAATCGCATAGGCAAGGCGCACACCGACGGCACCTTTATTGCCCATCTCCCATGCTCCGACTCCTGTTCCAGCTGTTTGGATACCACGAATGTTGCGCGCGACTTCAGGCCGTGCAAATAACATGAGAGCTGTCATGCCGACATTGCTGCACAGTATCGTCTCGTACTGCTTGTCATGTTTCCAAGACTGGTTGAGCTTCTCGATGGTCTGGGAGAAGCGCTCGAAGTAGGGCGACAGGAAGGAGCCTCCAAGGAAGGACTGGCCTAGAGGAGCAATCTCCTGCAGTGAAAGGACTATGACATCTGGAGGGAGCTGGGTGTGGGAGAGGCCTTTGTTGATGCTGGCGGCGAAGAAGTCGGCATTGACCAGCTCACGTCCACAGTTGAAAGTGAGAAACAACGTGTTAAGGTTTCCCATGATTGTTATCTTTGCTATCTCGAAGAAGTGAGGGAAGGTACGAAGATGTTGTGCATCGCGCATGTGATAGGAGCAGCCTGATGTCATTGCCAAGGCCGCATCTCGCGAGATTCTTGACCACCTCCACACGGAGCGAGCAGAATGCCGAGCAGTTCCCCGTACTCCCGTCGTTCGTCAAAACTGACGCCAGCCCAGGCCTGAAATCATGAGTCAACATGTCGTAAGGACCCATGGCACGCCTTTCACATGCAATGACTACAGAGGTACTGCGCGTGCCTGCCGACGGAGTGTCAACCGAAGGCATCTGTATGCTTGTTTATTCCACAGACACAGCACGGAGACAGGGCGACAAAATGACCATGCAAGCACACGCGACCGTTGCAGTCGACGTGTAGGGTAGACCAGCAGACAAGAGCATGAAATGATTCACATAGGTAGAGAATGTTTGGGTATTGTGTATATTAGGTGCGTCCAGGGTAGGAATCATGATCCATGGTCATTGTCGTTTCAAACAGGGACTTGTTGGAGGAAACGGCAGGACTCGGAATGCATCATCTGCATCAGCCTTGTGGCCCGCGAGCGTCGGCAAAGTCTTGACTGCTGCGTCGTCTGGCCGTTGGTCATTCGTAGTTTTCATCATCATCACTTGACACTCACAACTGCCAGAGTAAACAAGCTCTTGAAACTCGCTTTCTGCTCCAAAACTCTGCACCTTGCCGGCTCTGTGCTATATCTCGACCTGCCACACTCTGTCCACACGATCTGGACGCCGCTTCTGTTCAGTATTTTCCATCCCTTCGATGCGCCGGCACGCGACCACAAACCTCTAGTTCTGCGACCTTTGTCCAACAAGCACAACCCACCACCATGGCCTTCAACTTCAACTGGTCTCCGCTCATCGGCGACACGTCGCGCGCCCGCGACATGCTCACCGCCGCCCTGAACAAGTCTCCAAAGCCGCCAATCATCGTTGACGACATCATCGTCAACGAGCTGAACCTGGGATCCGTCCCGCCCGAGCTCGAAATCCTCGAAATTGGCGACTTGGCCGAAGACCGCTTCCGCGGCATCTTCAAAATGTCCTACACGGGCGACGCCTACCTCACTCTCAAGACCCGTGTCCAGGCAAACCCTCTCAACACCTCGCTGTCCACCAAGCCCGCCTTTGCCTCTCCTCAGCCCTTGGCCGCTGCCTCGGGCCTCACCATCCCCATCCAGATCACCCTTTCCGACATCCGTCTGTCAGGCTTTGTCATTCTCGTCTTCTCGCGCCAAAAGGGCATCACCCTCGTCTTCCGCAACGACCCTCTCGAGTCCCTCAAGGTCTCGTCAACCTTCGATTCCATCCCCTTCGTCCGCAACTACCTACAGAAAGAGATTGAGGCTCAACTGCGTGTTTTGTTCATGGACGACCTTCCGGCGATTATTCACCGCCTCTCCCTGCGTGCTTTCGTTCCCGAATATCGACAAGCCCAAGACGATGAAGCCAAGGACCCTGTCAATGCCTCAGAACGCCCTATCGACCCTCTTGCGAGCCCGCCGCAAGACCCCGTTGATTCATGGGCTGATGGCTTCGATCCTTCTCCCTTCTCTCTGGACTCGTCTTCCGAGACGTACGCCTCATTCTCCCAGAAGAACCTCCTCCGCCTTGCCGCCCTGAGCGAGTCACAACAAACACTGTCCCTGTTTACTCCTGCCATCCGCGATACCGTCTTCCGTGCTTGGGCCAGCTCCAAAGAATCCCAAGACTCGTCAACAGTCGCTACGCCACTGGCTCGTCCGAACCCTCTGTCCCGTATGCACTCGTCCATTGGAACGCCCAAGTCATGGTCCTCGGCGTCGTCTGATGTCTCGGATGCACCAACACACTCTAGTAGACCCTCTCTTGCCAGCCATTCTACGTCGTCAACCGTCTACTCAATGGGCACTAGTAGATCAAGGGCGCACGCTGCCAAGAAGAGAAAGAACAGGGTCGTCAATCTGCGCAAGACTGCCCCTGACGAGAGCTCAAACGATGCTGACAGTGTCACGACCAACGACAGCGAGGAGGTACTCGCCCCTAGCATCACACTTACTGAGCCTCCCCAATCCCCTCGTCGGATACCAAAAGCTGAACCCGAGACTGCGCCTAAAACGCCAACCTCGCATGTTCGCTTCTCTGCCTCACAGGATCCGTCGAGGCCGACTTCTGGAAACCAGACTCCCACGACTACACCCAAACCACAACGCCCTGCCTTGTCCGCTGTTCAGACTCAGCCTTTCTTCAAAGATACGAAGAGAGCAGAACTCGCAGACCGCTCCTCTTCGGCATCGCGTCTGCGCTTCAACTCCGAGGGCTCTACTGGTGGCATTTTAGAGCAAGCTTGGATGATGAAGATGGCTGCCGAGGTCACTCGACGCGTTCAGGAAGAGAAGGCCACTGGCGGCGGCTTCTGGCATCAATCCGAGGAGCCCGAACACCCGCCCCCAGCTTACGCTGCATGAGAATGAGTTTTCATTGTTTTATGTCCCCTCTGACCGTTCAAAAGATCGGCTGTATTTTTAGTATGACAAAGCGTGGAGTACTGGATGGCATTGGTTTATGGGTTTGTGTATTTTGTTTTGCGGCATTGGTTAGTTCACACGATTCACAGCCAGTGTGTATTAAAAGCTTTCGTTTCGAGTCCTTGATAGCAATTCCTACATTTCTCTTTTGCTAGCCCCTGGAGGTCGTAACCCTGTAACGATTGAATCTACCAGTGATGTTTCGTATCTAGTTTCAGGTCTATTCATCCTTGTCCAAGATGGCCTTGACGGCGGCAACCTTGTCCTCGGCTGTTTGCTTCTTGTCCGTTCTCGATCCGACTCTGATATCGCTCTGAATCCTTACAACACCATTCTCGTGCAGTAGCGAGTGGGCCTGACCAATGACACGCATCACGTCATCCCAAGGTCCCTCTGATTATCCGTCTTAGACGTGCACTGCTTGTTGGTGGTGAGACGGATGTGACTTACCCACTGTTGTACCGGCCGAATGCATATGGTATACCAGGCCGCTTTTCTCAAGCAGGCGCTGCACTTGAGAGACCTCTTTGGAGACAGATGCTGTCGGTGTCCCCAGCGGGATGATACAGAAATCTGCAGCGGATCAGTTCTGCTCCTCGTAATTAATACTATTATAATTGACCGACCTGCGATACATGCTGGAGGAGTAGCAAGGTCAAGCAATTTATTGTCTGCCATGTTTTCGGTTTGTTGTTGATGCGGTACGATTGACGGACGTTGAAGACTCGGCGATGATGCTGGGATTTCGAAGATACTCCCAACACCCTGACCTTCCCGAATCGTCAGACTAGAATCTACTACCAATAAACATATCACTCTCTTTCGTATCATACGGATATATGAGTGAATTTAGATGTTCACACGACTCTTGATGTATCCATCGACGGGTTGTGCTTGAGTAGAATCTCGATTGTCTCATGAGTACAAATGAGTTCAATGGTCTGAGCACAATATGAAAAGTCGATAATCAGTTTACTGCAAGACTTTGAGCTTCTATGATTTCCGTCAATCGTTCGAGAGCGGACCCGATCTGGCTTATGATGGCCCATATGGTATTTCCTCCGAAGACTCGAGCCCATATCGTACATAGTCGTGAGGGTTGTAAACGGTGTTTTCGTGAGGCTACATATCCATTAGTTTGACCTTCGCTCTAAAGTCAAGTTCAAAAGCACTAGAAACATACCTGTAAGTGGTTCGTCCTTAACCGACAGTCAGTAAATATCTCAAACCTGGATGGTTGGCCCCGCTCGCTGCTGCTGAAGCAGAACTGTCCACCATCCCGCTATCTTCTACCAGGCGAGGCTCAGCGGCGGTACTCGAAGCGTCGTAGGTGTGGATATCAATCATATCTGAGGCGCCAGGGAAGTTGAAGCCAGTGGAGTCCAGTGTTGGGCATACATTGTCAATGAAGCTCGTATAGTCTTCCAAGGATCACATTGATAATGCTAGTAATACAACGTGGCATCCAACGGACTTGGGTTATCTGTGGCGGACTGTTGGGATCGGAGGGATGTCACATTAGTATTTGGGAAGTAGGCTGGATTCTGGTAGCCATCCTCTCTGTGACTACGGTCTGCTTGCGAAGAAGGATTTGGCTCGGCGGTACAGATGGTGTGTACTTCGGCATGCAGTGAGTTCGGGGAAGAACAAGCTGATCGAGGTGGCTCTTCGGGAACGTCTGTATCTCACACGTTCGCGTGTCTTATCAATCCGAGGGTAGATGTAGTCGGTGGAGATGTATTTCGATAAAAGTATCTTTCAAGAAGAGCCAACAAGACGATGGCCTTCAGCGGTATTACATCGTGACTTGATCCTGTCCAAGCAACCTTGCCAGTGGACAGGAGTGATCGTCGCCAGAGACCGAGGAGGCGGAAGAGACAGCAGCATCGCTAAAGGCTTTCTGAGGTTGGTGTCGAACGAGGAAAGAGGCAGGATGAGACATCAAAGACAAGTCTCTCATAGCAAGGGTACAATGTGGTTTCTTCAAGCACTTACGCTCTAGAACTGTAGGAGATGCCGGGTAGCGCTTGTATCCCAAGAAGGGAGTGTTGCAAATTCTCCGCTACAGCCTTGATACAAAGCCAGGCAATCCAAGATGACCATCCTCGAGCACTTTACTTGCTGATGGTCAGACTTATTCAGACCAGTAGACCGACATCCGTAGTCGTCGGAGATGGAGTGCGTGAATGAATATACCCGGCGGCTGCACTTCCTTCAACCACATATAGAGTTGCATGAAACGGACAAGCCATCAAAACAGCCAAAATCTGCAGTATAGATAACTCTTGCAGCACACCCTGCCAAACAGCAAAGTCTGCATGAACCATTGGCAATCGAATGCAAGACAGCCCTGTACGTACATATAAGCATGCTCGCTCGCATGGTGCATGTGCATAAAACAAAAGGCCAGTCAGCCCTTCAGCGCAAGCGGCTTTCCCGAGAATTTATCGAAAGTCTGCCATATTAAAGGCCCCCTTACACAGCCCTGTCCTGACAACAAACATGCGTAAGAGGCAGCAAACAACCAATATAAATCGTTTGTTTAGAAAAGGGCTGTGTTCCTCAGATGGTTTTCCAACCGAGATCCCCACCTGCGGAGTGTTTTGCGTAGATTGTTGCTGGCTTCCGAGATTGATTGTGCCGCTATTGATGGATGATTTTCCGAGCTGCCTTGGTGAGCAGTGAGCACGAACTGTGTCGCTTGCGCGATCCGAAAACCTGGTCATCGAAGATGAGCGAGAGATGCGATGGAGATCAGCGATGGAAACATGGTGTTGGGATGATGACGGTGGTGTGTGTTGTTTGAGAGATTGATTGAGGGCGGAGTTTGTCCTCCGAAACGCTCATCGGCTGCTGCTTGCTCCTGCCTTTCCATCAAGTCCATCACGCTCGAGTCGCCCACGAGGCTTCAGAGTCTCCTGACATGGCTAACCGGAAGAGGCTATTCCACTTCTCGCCTCTCGCTGTATTCTTGTTCTATCTCGATACCTGCTCCTCATCACTCCTCGCAAATCTAAACACCGTGCTAAATCCGAAGCTGTAGAACAAATGATGCTGTCCACCTGTCGGTGTGTAAACGAGTCGCGGAGAGTGATCAACCAGATTGTCGAACACGATCAGTCCTCTAGCTAGAGAAGAACTCTGGTACATGTCAAGGAAGCATTGACAGCATTCTTTTCACCGCACATGATGTCTCACTACCAGCTTTCGATCAGATGCTCCCTGCCAACCACCCATAGAATCCCACCGCGATCCATAGGGCATCCGATAGTAGATGCTCGCGATGGCCACTAGAAGACACCTAGTTTTTGACTCGCTTCTCGAAGTTCCAATCAAAGTGCCGCTATCACACATCAATGCAATGCGATGCGATGTCTGTTAAACAGCTAAACATATTGTTTACCACCAGAGCGGGCAAAACAGCCACAAAGCAAAAACACAAAAACCTCCGAGCCGTGGTTCCAGCACAGAAATTCGCCATCCGAACCCTTCATCATCCGTACCGAACATATCTCTTGCACAGCAACACGGCACAGCCGAACCACATAGTTGTCGCGTCGTGTTTTAGGAAATTTGACGTACGCAAGAAACGTTTCTTGTCAGGCGTCCGCTGATGTTTAGAGTTTGAGAAGTTCAACGGGCCGTCGATATCTAAAACGCACCGCGCGCCGTGCTGCAGGAACAACGAGATTAAATGAGGCATGGCTTGCATGCCACCATTGAAGTCTTTTTGCGATCAGGCTGAGTCATTGCATTATAGGTCGTGGCTCGTTATATTAGTAATAGGAGAAAAGGAGTGTGAGGACAAAAAATAATTGTAGAGACACTAATATGTTTGAAGAAAAGAGAGGAACAAATCGCTCAGGGGATATCAGTAAAACAAGAAGTGGATGTAAAGCATGAAGGCGAGCCTTCGGCGTAGAAACAAACACCTGAAGAAAGTGACAGAGGAGACGTTATATCGTAAGTGGTAGAATGTGATGTAAACGAAAAAGCGTTGCATTCAAGCGGATCGTTCACGCTTGTGCAGTGTCGGTCTTGGTTTCTGGACGAACTTGTCGCACTCGGCTCGCAGATCTCCAAGACTGGGACTCATGACCACGCGAGGTCTCTGCTGTGCTGCAAGACCTCTGATGCTCCGTGAGCTGGCAGGTCTACTGAGACTCATAGCACTAGCAGAGCGGGTGACATCGTGGTTTGGGCTGGATGGCCGCGAACTCAGTACGGATCCTTTGCGGCTGCGAGAGCCAAATGCGGCGTCCATGGGACTGACAATCTGGCCAGCGAATGGTGAAGAAGTGATGATGGTGCCGGGAGAAGCAGCAGGAGAGGGTAAAGGACTGTCGCTGCGGAATAAAGGATGGATGTGTGTTTGATCCTGGTTTAGTTGTTGGTGGGATGGGCGGCGATTCAAAGAAGGTGCGAAAGGAGGGAAGTCGGGTGAGTCAGGGACTTCGTCGGCCTCTTCGTCGGCCTCACAAGCCTCTGGGAATGGACCGTCAAGAGGGTAAGCGGGAGATACTGGTCTGCTGCCAGGGATAGTCTCGAGTCGGTGTGGCTGTGCGACTCGCAGAGCTGTCAAGGCATCTGCGGCCTCGGCTGTATCTGAAGTGGATGCAACGTTCCAGGTCTCAAAACCATCGGAGGGTCTACGCTCCGAGGTTGAACATGACCGCACACTCTCCGACTGCTTCATTGAGTTTTTCGACCCTTTGCCGTGTCGGAGGAATTGTTGCACAGAGTTGCGAACGCTGAATTTCACGCTGGTCGATTGTTCATCCGAGATGTCGGAAAACGTTGACACTGGTCGACTGAAGTTCGGTGTGTAGGGTGAAAGAGTGTTTAGTGAGAGGGCTTGAGTTTTCTGCTCGCCAAGATCCATGCAGCTTTGCAGAGGGTCGGATGTAAAAAGAACGGAATCTGGTAACGAAGATTTTGATCTCCAGTAAAGTCCACCATACACGCCAAGCGATATGAGCGAGAATGTCCACATTGCGAGAGCAGCGGCGACCATTGACGCGAGACGTTCATAGTGACCATGTGTTTCGAAGAGCGGTAGATTATTGTACATCCAACCAAGGACATAAATCGACATGATCATAGCGATTGCAAATGGCAACATGGTAGCAGCTGCTAGAGCCCACTTGTAAGACTGCAGGTCGCGAGCAGTAGAAGTGTAAAAGACGACAAAAACAAAGAGGACTGCGATCGCCAAAATGTCAAACACAGCAGCCACTGTTGCATGCATATGTATGGGGGTGGGTACAAGGACTGAAGCTGCGAACATTGTGATGAAGGTGGCGAGAGCAGTAGTGGAGAAGCAGGCTGCTAGGCAGCTAAGGATGCATGCCGGGCTCCTTTGTATCAAAGGCATGATAGAGGTCGATGTCGAGTCAAAGGTTGTGGGTTAGTCGGAAAGAGTGTCGTATGCTTGCGCGGAGAGTGTAATGATCGTGGTGAGTTGATGAAAGCCTTCTCGAAGCGATTCGGAAGACAAAGAAATATTCCAGAAGTTTCAGAGATACATGAAACTTGAATGCTTCTGATGATGCTGCTTGTGATCCTGATACTCAGACTTGGAGGCCTCTCGACGTTGTGGTTGTGCTTTTAGAGTTGTAGATGTTGAAACGGATGGAGGAAGGAAAGAAAGAGGTGTAACGGGCGATTGTAAGCTGAGCGAGAAACGAAGATGCAGGATGACACGAGTTTGTCTGTGTTCGCAAGCCTTGAGCCTCAAGCATGAACGTTGTGTGGTGTATGCAGCCAAGGATTCTCGGTCGTCGGGGATGTGCGCTAGAATATCATACCGAGTCCTTGCACGGTTTCATGCATGGAATCGATAGTGATCCGGGGAAGTGGTGATGATCAAGACGAAAAACGAAAGACTTGAGGCCTAAAGGCAGAGGATAGAGGAAATATGTAAGGAGAGTTGCTGCGGGCTGGAGGTGCTCATCTAAATCTCTTCAAGGATTATCTCATAGAGGGCGGCAGCAAGCCATCAACACACGCCCGGTCGTTGTTTGCGATCATCAACAAGGTCTCCCGGATTGTGCGCCTGTGTAATCCGGGTTCTGGGGGCTGTCCATGCCGTGGTTAGCAATCAGCGGCGGCATCTCGCTACCAAACGCCATGATTGAGCATGGGGGACGCGCTCGGCCGCGAACTTGACCATTTCGGGCTGGCGAGCATTGAGCAATTGACCATGCCAGTCCGGTCCCCAGACTGCAGACAGCGCGAGACAAGTGCAGCTGCAACCTACCGTGCTGCTATTATCTCTAGCCTGTTGTCGTATGCAGGAGGAGGGGGTTAATTCTTGACCTGACACGAGAGGCGCTGCGACATTGGAGAGATGTCGTCGAAATGTCGGCGACAACGAAGCTTCTGAGCAATCAGCCAGTCGGCTTTGACAGGTCACAGGTGGGGCCGCCTTGCAAAGCCAAATCGCAGCGCGCAGGCAATCGAAATTGCAACACAAAAGCGATGGATGCACACACGGAAGAATAGCACATAGCGTGTACGACGGCGTCTGGTTATTTTCGTGACGCTCGCAATATCGCTCCAGCATACTCTGTACTGAACAACGTCACAGAAGTTAAGACCTTGAAATTGACAAGCTTCTTGAAACCGCGAGGCCGTCCATTCCAGAACGAAGGGTTAATGAACATGACGCTCAGGGAGCAGCACTGGTTGCTGAGAAGCGGCCTGAAGGTGGTACAAAGACTCGGAGAGTTTTTGATTCCTCGTCGCACGGTGCAGTAAAGTGGAGGCCTTGACAAGTCGACACGACTGGCTCGGCTTGCATGTAGGGCCTCGATCCGTCTACATGCTGCTCCTGTTGCCACATTGGCGTGAAGTAGGGGCACGAATGTTGCATCAACCAAGATCGAGAGAGCAGGCTGTCGAAAGTCAGGGTGCTATATAGTAGGAGGAGGAAAACTACCCAATAGGAGCAAAGACTCCAATGAACAGGTCTATCAAGACAAGGGCATCGTGCATGTCTAGAATAACCTCATGTCAGCGTCCAACTGAACTGCGGAGCATTGTTCTTGACGCATCGGACTATATTGCAGCGATTGGTTGTAGTGTATTGTGGTCGAAAAGCATAGGATTTGAGGAACATACTGCCACATCCAGTGAGAGCTGTCTATCACAAAGTTCACCATACTCTTACTGCATCCTCATACTCTCCGCGTTGGGCCTCTCTATTGGCGATGAGATCTGGCCGTGTTACACAGTCCTGCGAGCTCAAGCCGTATTGGTGCAGTGAGCGAGGGGGTTGATCATATGGAGAGACATGAGAAGCCCACGGTGAGCAGCAAAGCGAGAAGACTCAACTAGCAGCGTTATTTGACGCTGCTACAGATGGATCAGTAGGAGACAGAAGATGATGTCTGAGATGTGAATCGAAAGTGGTAGAGAGTGAGTGCCAAGGTGAATCTGTATGACGCTCACCTCTGGCTTTGCGGGCGCGCATTCTCGAAGCTCAACCCGCATGTCCAGCTTGCCACACTCTGCACGCTCTCTACAACTCTCGCGACTATCACACACTTCACCAAACCTTCAATCTTGGACCCATTAGTCGCGTCCAACTACACACAGCACCCACACTCCACACAAGAACTACAAGACCGCCACGATGAAGTTGACATTCAGTACGTTCTCTCTAGTCTGCGCCTTGTCGAAGCGCCCCCACTAACAGCCGCTCCAGAGGATCTCAAGCAGCAGAAGTTCGTTGTCGAGGCCGAGCCCTCCGAGACGGTGAGTTTGTCATCATCCACAATGTCATGAGCCAACAACTGACGCTGTGTAGATCGGCGAAGTCAAGTCAAAGATCGCATCCGAGAAGGGCTGGGAGCCGTCGACACAGAAGCTCATCTACTCGGGTAAGATTCTGCAAGACGACAAGACCGTCGAGTCGTACAAGATCGAGGAGAAGGGTTTCATCGTCTGCATGGTCTCCAAGGTATTCCTCTCACTTTCTGCTGCTCAAAGACAGCCGACTAACACATGCCAAAGCCAAAGGCTGCTCCCTCAAAACCTTCAGCTCCTGCAACCCCCGCCCCCGCCGTACCCGCTGCCACCCCTGCTGCTCCTCAGGCACCGACATCCTCTTCCACCTCGGCCTCCGCTCCCGTACCCGCTACTCCTTCTCCTGCTGCAAATGAAGGCAGTCGCTTCAACGACCCCTCAGCACTCACCCTCGGTGATGAGCGCGCTGCGGCCATCTCTAACATGGAGGCCATGGGCTTCCCTCGCGCTGACATTGACCGTGCCATGCGCGCCGCTTTCTTCAACCCCGATCGTGCTGTCGAGTACCTCTTGAACGGCATTCCTGAGAGTGCTCAGCGTGAGCAAGAGCAACAACAGCGCAACCCGGCCGCACCTACCCAGGGCCAGACTCCTTCTGCAGCCCCTGCTCCTGCACAACCTACCGGTGGTGAAGACGAGGATGTCAACCTCTTTGAGGCTGCGGCTCAGGCTGGCCAGGGTGGTGGCCGTGGAAGCACTCGTGCTGCTCAGCCCGCTCAAGGTGCCGAGGCTGGACTGGGCGCAGGTGGTGACCCCCTGGAATTCCTCAGAAACAACCCTCAGTTCCAGCAGCTTCGCCAGCTTGTCCAGGCCCAGCCTCAGATGCTCGAGCCTATCCTTCAGCAGGTTGCCGCTGGTAACCCTCAGATTGCACAGCTTATCGGCCAAAATCCCGAAGCTTTCATGTCTCTCCTTTCTGAGGATGTCGACGACGATGCTGCTTTGCCTGCTGGCGCTCAAGCAATCAGTGTTACCGAAGAAGAGAGAGAAGCCATCGAGAGAGTGAGTCGCTCCTGGACTACAACGATCAACATCTGCTAACAGTCTTACAGCTTTGCCGTCTCGGATTCGAGAGAGACCTGGTCATTCAGGCCTACTTCGCGTGCGACAAGAACGAGGAGCTCGCAGCCAACTTCCTCTTTGACCAACCTGAGGATCCTGAGGAGCAATAAGTTTGTCGCTTGGGGAGAGTAGGAACGATATCCGACTGGATTACAGTCAAGGCGGCTCTACACGATAGTCATGATACTCTGGCTTTTTTTTCTAGTTCGCCATGTCCAAGGGACTCGGTACATAGCGCGGAGAATTGATTTCTTTAATCTCAGGCGCTGCCAATCTCATTTGTGTCAACCTCAGTATGCATCTGTTGGAATACAGTACAAAGTACAATCGAAATTTTTACGTATGAGTGGCAGCTTCTTCCCCGATGCGAAAACCGCGTCTCAAAGACTCGAGTATGCACAGAGCCGTTGTCGCATTTATCTCCACGAATGGTCGAAGCCTGCGGAACCGTGTCTGGTTTCGATACGAGCTTTGCCGCAAATCATGCAGAAGATTGGGATTTTTAAAGACATACCAGAATTCAGACCATGTTATCAAGCATACCTTCAAGCGTTGACACTGATCAATCCTCGACTGTCTTTCCTCATGTGACAGTTGTTTGGCTCGTTTGGAGGAGTCCGGGTGGAGCCGTCGGCATCCAAGATATGGCGCTAACGAGCCAGGCGTTACATGATTGGCTGGGCGTAACTCGCTTTGGAGGCTCAAGGTGTGTGTGTGTTCAGGTGAGAGAAGACTTCGAGATGTTGTTCATGATCAAGACCTTTCAATAATCGACCGTCTTTGCTCCTTCGTCCATCTCGTGTTCTTACCCATACATGTTCTTTTTATATTCCCAAAGTCCTTCTATTCGTTCTTGGAGGTTGTCTCTTTTGGGGGCGATCAAGTTTTGCACAAAAGCAACATCATCTCGACCAACTTGACCATTCAAAGTGAGTAGACCTTTCAAAACTTTGCTGTCGCTTTGTTCTGCCGAATATTGCACCGCATATTCAATCATCTGAGGAGTTTTCTTTTCGAGATTCTATCTCAATCACTCTGTTTACGTCCTTTGGTCCCCGTGTTGCTCTGAAGCCGGCAAGATGTAATTTCTTTCAACAGCACACTACTCTGGCCCTCATTCTGTCTAGATTTGCCCATCGAACGTCTTGTCTTTATATCTCATCAGGCTTTTCTGGGTGGCCTGGTTCAAACAATATCAATTATTTGCTGACACTGATTCAGTACAAGGCTTTTACGTCACACCAAGCCAGCACACGCTTATCGGGGCTTTCACATTTTTTTTACTCGTAAGTGCTTCGATGTTGTATTATGACCATCTCAGTAATCCTGTATGATGGTAGCCTGCGGTCACGATGGAGCTCAGGCGAAAACGAGCTGCCACGCCGCAGAAGCCATCACGCCTGCAGCCAACAGAACCTTTACATATGACTACACGTGCCGCGTCAAAGGCTGTTTCTTCAAACGGAGGGTCTAGTCGACGTGGCTCTCTCTACTCTAACGGTCAGATCAGTCCAATGACTGGCATCGACAACGAAGGCGAGAGATATCCTAAAAGAAGAAGAGTTTCAACAGCATCCAAGTCAACACCAACTGGAGCCATCTACAATGCGCAGTCATCTTCGTCAAGACCTTCAACAAGGAGTATGTCTGGGGGTAACCTTCATGCAATTGCCGAATCATCACCTGTGCCTCGCAGAAAAAGGAAACGGATATCCGACGTCACAGCGGAGAACATCTCGGTAGCTCAGCCTATCAAAAGTATGGATGAGTTCGAGAGTGCTATATACTCTCCAGTCACGAAGAAGCAGCCTCCCAGGAAGGCCAAACGGTTGTCGTATTCATCTCAGGACCAGGACTCTGCCGAGGATGAGGATTCTGCAGACAGTGAAGCAGATGCTGATGAGGATACCCCGCAAGACATGGTAGAGCCGATCGAAGACTCGCAACCTTCTGCAAATGGTCATGGCAAAGAAACGTCTGCAAATGGGACCAACGGAATGACAAACAGTACGGCAGGCAGCCTCGATGAGGATGACAGCATGCACGATGTTGAGGTCTCCTTGAATGGTGACCAAGACACGTCAGATCAGCAGCAAACGGGAGCCACTGAACCAGATGTTGAAGAGCAGTCAGGTGATACTCAGACCATAAACACTGCTCCGCAAGAGTCCGTGAATTCTCAGGAAGAGGAGCCTGAGACAGGACAAAGCGGAGATGATGCAGAGCGTGTCTATGACGAAGACGCAGACTTGGACAACTCCCGCGACGAACTGAGCCTACCTAAACAACTGGGCATGGCAACAGTTGATCCTACACCCGTCGTTTCTGCCACGGCATCCCCTGCCGGCTCGAATCAAGACTCGAACGCAGATCAAGAGTCACCAAGCAAGCAAATGGCATCAGTTCTTGTTGGAGGTGCACCAACAGCAAGTCAAGATGGAGACAAGCCTGTCAAACGTCTACCAGGGCGACGTAGGGCTCCTCACGCCAATCCGAAGGTCGAGGCAGCTTTGCGTAGACAGCTGCATTTGCGTATGGCATACCGAGCAGTGGCAAAGAACTTGAAGCCAATTCTTGCCGAGCTCGCGAAAAGGAGTCTCAATAACATTCACAAAGACCCTGAAGCGCACACAACCTTCTCAGAATACTCTGTCGTTAAAGACAGTCTCAACGAGCATTTCGAGGAGCGTCTTGCTTGGATACAGAAACAAAAGGAACTCAACAAACAACGACTGGATGACATACTAGAACAAGAAACGGCAATGCGGAACAGGAATTACGAGGTAAGCATCAACACTCCGGGTCTTTCTGTTGTTTGCCTAATTGACTGGCCATATAGCACGTCGCTCAGAACATCAAGGAAGATATGATTATACACCTACAGCACGACTTTCTCAAAAATCTGCGTCAACAACAACAGGCAGAAGACGATGACTATAGCGATGACGAGGTCAGTACACAAAAGCTTACACAATGCTCAGTCTGCTAACATGCTATCTCAGGGTGACGATGTCATTCCCTCTCTTCGACGTGTTACAGCCAAAGGTGCACTTCGAGGTATCCTGGGCCCGGAATATCATTGGCGGAGTCGACCGGCTCTGGAGACTGAGAGATTGTTCAACGAAATGTACGAACGGCACCAAGTCGCTCACGAACACCTCCAACACGATGAGGTATCTGCTCTTGAAGATCCGCGACCATTCACTACCTTCGATCCAGTCGTCAGAGACGCAGCGGATGCTCGACAGAAGATGAGAGAGCTTCTTGCCGCTTTGGGAGACGCTGCAGAGGAAGTTGCCAACCCACCTCCAGTACCACTCGTTGAAGCTCCACCAGCGATCCCGGTCATACCAAACAACGAGGCGCTTGGTCTTTTGATGTTAGCCGAAGCATCAACTACTGCCAACACAAGCACACCTGCACAGTACGACAACACGACAATCCCTCACGTGGATCCTCCATCCGATGTACCCTCGCGGCAAGACAATCTTAGTGTGCCGAGACCCAGTATGTCTCGTGCTGGAAGTGTGGCGACACCGACTCTCTCTATCAATACTCCAGCGAGACCCCTGGAGGAACCGGTTCGTGAGCAGCGTCTTCCCTCACTCGCACCTATCAGTTTCAGTCAGGCTGTGCTCGAGCCATCGACAACACAGACTGCTCCTCTCTTCCCACGTAACATGCAGCATGAACAGCAAGAACATAGACCTCAATCCGAGTTTCCACAGCTTCCACCAATAGGCCAAGTCGTGGCATCGCAGTCGCACGCTGATACACTACCGCAACCAGTGGCTACGTCTTCATCGCTACCAACGCCTTCGAAACCAATCGCTACCGATTTCTGGTCAAGTCTTGCTGTCAACAACGTCCAGACCAACCCACAAGGCAACGCTGAATTCGTTCCTAAAGCGGGGGTCCAGCATGTTTCGGCTATTGAGCAACCTGCTGGTAGCAGTGTAGACAATGTGAAGATGGAAGACAGAGAATCACGACCATCGTTGACTGGTTCGTCGACTACTCTCGAGTCTTTGCAACAGACTCTAAGGAGTACCTCAGATTCATTCGGTCCTCTGCTTGACAGACCTGGTGATCTTGACAGCCAGAAGCCACGAAAGATGCCTGCACCGAAGAAATCTCTATACGGACCTTGGCCCCGCAGTCGAAACTACACGCCTATGGACCGAAGAGCGAGTACAACAAGCACGGCTCCGCCACAAACTACCCTGCCAGGCATTCATCCGAGGCCGTCGAGTGGGCTTGGTGGAAACACGCCGTACAGTACAGCAGAGTCTCGGCATACGAACTACGCACCTGCACCTCCGGGACCATTGCCAGGCTTCCCTAGTTCTGCGCCACAATCAGGGCCATACGGTCCGGCACCAATATATGGAGCAGCACCTCCAGCACCTTACGGCTACGAACAACGAGGTCCTTACCCACCAATCACGCCATACGCACCGACAGCAGGGTATTCAGGATTGCCGGGAGGACCGATGCAGCAAGGTCAAGGGCCACCTCCATTCTATGGTGGAACTCACAATCTTCCGCCTCCACCGCAACAACAAGGTGGGTACGGACCACCAGCAATAACATCTCGACCTCCACAAACATCACCAGCGTACGGACCACAGTATGGCGGACAGCCTATACTTCCAGCCAACCACGACCCCCGATTTGGACCTAACGGGCAAGCGGCATCGAACAACGCAGGACCAGCTTTTGCACAATACCAGCAACACGATGGAAGGAGAAGACGGAACCAGAGTCTTGGGCACCGAGAGTTTCAGCATTATCATGGGCCACGATGATTGAGGCAAGGATTGATGATTGACAGTCTAGCTACTACTTAGCTTGACAGACATAGTGGTCTTGACTAAAAGCAAGAAAAGCAGTGCGATTCTTTTGTTTCCCTCGAGCCGCAGAGTTCTAGATTGCATGCGTGATTATGGCGTTGTATTGGTTGGCATGAGGCGACGAGTAATTATGACACACGACTCGATCCAATAAGGTGATGTGTAAATGCTGGTCAACAGCATATTGAGGGTCGGTACATGGAGGCAGCCAATTGCAACAGAGCTTCGAGCATGTGAGTCAAGATGGAAGATGAGATAGACAGAGTTTCTTGTATGTGAGTCAAGATGGTAGAGCAAAAGTCGCATGTGATTGGACTGAGCAAGTGTGGCGTCCGAAAAGAGGAAAGCGCGCGGGCGTCGAGCTTTCCCTGACGCAGTGACGCCCTCGTACAAAGATGCGGGCAAAGAATATCGCAGAATTGCAACTCACCTGCTCGAGACTTCGCCTTCCCTCCCATATACACATCACACTTTCGCCCACTACCCCCTTCTTCGCCACAAACAGCACTAACCAATACTCGACAAATACATAAACCATGGCTGTCCGCGCCCAGTTTGAAAACTCCAACGAGTAAGCAGCAAAACCCATCATTTGGCACACAGAAATACTGACTGATCGCTCAGGGTCGGTGTCTTTTCCACCCTCACCAACTCCTACGCCCTTGTCGCTGTCGGCGCCTCCGAGAACTTCTACAGGTAAGCTCCGCTGCACATCCAAGGCCCGCGACAAGAGAAACTGACCACCGCTGCAGTGTCTTCGAAGCCGAACTCCAGGACGTTATTCCCATCTGCCACACCACCATCGCCGGTACACGTATTATTGGTCGTCTCACAGCCGGTAACCGCAGGGGCCTGCTCGTTCCCACCAGCACATCAGACCAGGAGCTCCAACATCTGCGTAACAGCATCCCCGATGATGTAAAGATCCAGCGCATCGAGGAGCGCCTTTCAGCCCTCGGCAACGTCATTTGCTGCAATGACCACGTCGCCCTTGTTCACCCCGATCTGGAGCGCGAGACTGAGGAGATTATTGCCGATGTTCTGGGTGTCGAGGTCTTCAGACAGACAATCGCCGACAACGTCCTTGTTGGCTCGTACATGAGCTTGAGCAACGCCGGTGGTATCGTCCACCCCAAGACCAGCATCCAGGACCAGGACGAGTTGAGCTCGCTGCTGCAAGTTCCTCTTGTTGCCGGTTCCGTCAACAGAGGTTCGCCCGTCGTTGGTGCCGGTATGGTTGTCAACGACTGGATGGCCGTCACCGGCCTGGATACCACTGCCACTGAGCTCAGCGTTGTCGAGTCCATCTTCAAGCTTGGCGAGGGCATGGGTCCTTCGGCCATCAACACCACCAACAAGGATACCATGGTCGAGTCCTTCTACTAGATGCATATTTGTTTTGCCGATTCACTAAAAGAAGAGCTTTCTGGCTTCGGTGCCCTTCAGTTCGGATACACATGCGCTCTCGCATTCAGTCGATGCCTTTCGTCTTGATTGCGCTGAATATGCCTCACATGCGACACGCAATGGACAAGACCGGCCCTCACGCCACACACGGCCGTCATACCGAGTGGTGCAAAAGAAACATGCGGTGGTGGACGTGGTGGAAAGAGGATATGCATGTGTTTGACCTGGATTTATGGAAGCCGCACACTGGCGTGCTAGATACCCTTTTTCGAGAACAGATAGAAGTCGGCTTGATCTCTCGACATCTCGCATATTTGACCTTTCATATCTCGAATGAGCCTGCCTCGTCTGTGTCTTTGTGATGAACATTGTCTCAATTGCCCTGGTGTGCAGTCCTGAAGCACGTTTTCAATGTCCAAATCCTGGTCATGAATGCTTGTCGCGCATATCACCCTGTCTGTCACGAAAAACTACAACAACGACTTCGACTCGCTTGCTCTAAGTCTAACAAATACATACAGAGGTCAATCTGAGATGCTCATCATGTTCTGCAGGCGTGCTTGGCGATATTCCTGCTTTGTTGTTGACAGTTCAAGTTTTCTAGGTCTCCCAGGATTTGTTCCAAGAGATGCAATCAACTAAGAGCGTCATCTGCAGTTCAATCAACGCAACCCGACTTGAAGAACCACGTGTCGACAGAGACACTTTGACAGAGAGATAAAGTGGAAGTTTTGCATGATAAAGGTACCAAGGTACTTTGCTTAATAGCTGCAATGTGGTGGTGAAACTCGCCGATCTCAGCTTCCCGTGTGCTACCGATTCAATGCATCGCACCGCTTCTGCCCAAGCAGGCCCAAAACACTTGAGTCAAGACGGAAATAACGATGCTTCCAAGGAATCAGACCTCCGAGCCAAGCGGCAGGACGTGTAAGCATATGTGATGAACCCGTCACAGGGCTTCTTGCTCATAGCGTCGTTGAGATATAGGCGATCTGCAGAGCAGTCATTAGCATCTCATGTGACAGACATGTTGAGTAGGTTTGTGCAAGGATGACATGGTATTTCAGAGAGAAGATTAAGGTCCCCAGCGACCTCGTGGTGGTCAGAATACTGGTTATGTCCTTGTAAGAACCAAACACAGCGTCGACCTTGGCTTGTCCCACGAAGCCATCGGTCTAAGGATGATGTCTCATCACGACAAGGGGATGATGGGGAAGGTTGGGCGTTACTCACATGTTCTTTTCGCTCGTCTGGAGAACGAGATTTATGCAGGGTTTCAATCCCCTGAGTTGCCATCCTTTGCTCCTAGTGTCGGCCAGATGAACTTTGGATTGTGTGAAGCGCCTGAGGGTGGTTGTGCTGGCACAGACTCGCCATCATATGCGACTTGTTTTCGGCGATCTTGCGCTGTCGAGATGGCCTCTAGTCGCTTCTCTGCGGCTGTTTGATACGAAGATTCTTCTTCATCGCCATAAGACAGATCAATAGAACTTGCCTTTTGCTCGTCCAATTCGCGGGCAATTCTGCGGTGAGTCAAGTGCTCTGGGTTTGTTTCGGACGAATCAATGAACCTTTGCCATTTTCGCTTGCCTACGCCTTGGGAGCCTGAGGTGCTGGCAGAACGCTGCCTGACGGTGTCGTCGACTGTGGCTGGTGGTCTAATGTCACCTACCGGCTGGATAGATTCAGTGGACGCATCGTGGCTAGTCTCGCCTTCTGAGTTGTCTCGTCTTCGTCTTCGCTCTCGTAGAAGAGTTTGGATCTCACTGTGTCTGAACATGGCAATTTGATCATCGGTGAGTGTGCGCTTGACGCCATCAGGATAGTAGCCGAGACCGTCATCACCATCGTTCTCCTCAATAATTACATGAGCATCTGGGTGCCTGTTGGAGGCTCCAGCGCTCAAGGAAGAAAAATGCTTGTCATGGAATAGTCGTAAGTCATGCTGCGTAAGTTAGTTTCGAACGCGTGTTGATTCGCATCATGATAAGAGACGCACCTCTGTCACCACGGGGATTTGTAGTTGCTGAATTGACATAGTTCGTTGATGGCCGGCGGGATGGCGTTGGAAGTGGTCGAAATGGAACGAGAGTGTGTCACGCGCTTGCCGGCTCACGAGGGATGCCAAGAGCAGTCTGGAGTTGTGGAGTGCAGCCAGACAGAAGCACCTTGATTTCCGTCACCATCGCTACCATATTGCCCTACAACCATGAGAGCCCGCACAACCTTCGCAACCTCACTCGTCGCTGCCTGTCTGATCACCGCAACTTCTGCAAAGTTGTTCTCTCCCAACGCCCCAGACGCACAGGCAAGGATCATCCTTCCAGGAACACCTCACGACGTCATGTCAGGCAGCGGCGTCACCATATCCGACGTACTCAGCAGAGAACGCAACATCAACATCTTCGCCGGCTTCACTCGTGATATCGAGTCCGTGTCGCGACGCCTCGAAGCTGGCTCACACAACACCACGTTGCTCGCACCCCTCAACTCAGCCATCACCAAACTACCTAGAAAGCCGTGGGAGGATCCTCAAGACTATGCTGCCCTGGGCCAGAACGCTTATGACGGTCAAAGCGGTGAGGATAGAGCGCATAGAAATCTGAGACGTTTTGTCGAGGCACACGTCGTTCCAGAGTCGCCCTGGGCCGAGGGCCACAAGGTACAGACCCTGGGTGGAGATACAGTCTGGTGGGAAGAGAAGGACGGAAAGAAACTGGCAAGTCTTGTCTCGATATTTGTTGATCGTCAACTAACAAAGACATCAGATTCAGCCTGGAGGCATCGAAGTTTCAAGTATTGCCAACAAGGTCGCTAATGGAGAGGTCTGGGTCTTGGAAGGTGCCCGCAACTATGCTTAATTATGTCTTGAGTAGACATGCCACATTTGACGTGTTACGATTAACGTTGCCGAATTTTGCTTTAGATTTGGAGTATTTGACGATGGAACCATGCCGATTGCAGGGCCTATCCTGTATGCAGCTTCTTGACTCTCTGTGCACCTTCGTACAGCATTCTGTCAATGGCAGCCGCTACCGTGAGTGTACCACCAATGACAGCGCAAACACCAACAAGGAAGCCAGAAAAGCTCTTGCTTCGTGCTTCACGGTTAATGACCTTCATGGGTGAAATGTCCTGCAGATCAAGTTAGTAAACGTGATAGCAAAAAGAGCGTTTGACTGCTTACGTAGGAGAAGAAGACGCCGGGGATACCGCCTCTTGCGTGCAGTCTCTCCTTGTGACCTTCCTGGCGATCATCACCACCTGCTAAGCTTCTCTTATGGCTTGTCACACTGTACTGGTGAGTTTCAATACTGCCAGCTTCACCGTGACCATAGCTTCCCAGCTCGACAAGCTCGTGGGGCAGGTCAAGGATCGACCCCTTTCTCTCCCAGCCAAGAGGCAGATAGGCAGTTGATACCACCTTGACGAAGTACATGAAGTTGTAGGCCTTTTCGTCTGTCTTGTGCTCGGTATCATCCAGCGGATTCACGTGGTGGTTGGTCCAAGCCATGCCCTTCTTGCCAATTCTGCTAACAATGTCGTCAGACAATTGAGGGCCGAAGCGAAGATGGTGAATCTTGTGGGTGAAGGTGTGTTCAATGCCGTTGGCTCCAGCCCAGTAGTTTTCGAGATCGTGAACGTGCATGTTGCCGTTGCTGAACGATTTGCCAGGAGCGAAGTGGAAGTTGCCAACAACCTTGTTGACACGGATTCCACCTTCGATACGACAGCCCTCTCTACGCTGCTCATCGAGGTGTTCCGAGTAGTGCTCGCGTGTACATTGCTCGACGTTCTCTCCTCTTCCAAAAGACCAAGAGACGCTTGCATAAGCGTCGCGGACTTCAGCACAAGTGTTGCAGCAGCCAGCCTTCTGTGCGTTTGCAGGAGCCGGTGCGCCGTAACATTCTCCGCAGTAATCGGGATCCAGGTGGGCAGCAGGGTCATCGCTGTGACTGATACGTGTCAGCATGAGGTTCTAGAGGGAGGGGACAGGCAATAGTATTACAGTTCAAGTGCCTTGCTCTCAATAGCATGACCACCGTCAGACTCGGGAGCAAGTCTGACTTTGTTCACACCATGCATGACACCAGTCTGGATTTCTCCAGAGACATCCATGACATCGAGAGTGAGGAGCTCACACGGCACTCTAGGGAAGGATATATTCATGTGGATCTCCATCTTTTCTCCTCTCCCCTTGTCAACGATAAGCTCGGGGTGTACGACCACTCTACGGTAGTCGGCATATTCTCCCCAGACGAGCCACAGAATCAGGAGCAGAGATGAGAGGGTGACAATTCCGCCAGAGGTCGTGCGCACCCGTGCATCTTCGACCGTCTTGGTAAAGGCGTCCAGACGCGTGAACCGAGACTTGACTGGCATGGTGATGTTTGGTGGAATTTGGTTCGAGTCGCAGAGACGAGACTAAGGACGGGCGGGAAGGAATGTAGAGGTCGAGTCTAGCTTAGCACAGCATCAAAGCAATTCTCAAGCCCGGAGGCTTTGGCGAGGGTCGTAAAAAGGTCGAGTTGCGTCGAGAAGACCGAGTCGTGCTTGAAGCCACCTTTCGCTGCCGATGAACATGCTCCTAGACCCTGGAGTGCGCACGTTCCCTCTCGGTTCGGCTTTCATCCTCTGGATAGCCGGTAAAACAGACAATCGCTGCACATAAAATACCCGCTCGAGCCTTGACTCGTACTGAGCATCGCAATAGTAGAGGATGTCATTATTCGTGTATAGGCTCAAGTTGGTTTTCCGGTACGTTTCTTCTCGAAGTTTACCTATGTCCGTACTATAGCTATCAAAGTAACGTCTTCCCAACCACACACCTCTTTTTTCCTATCGGATAGCTACGTTAGGCTATCAAAGATCTAACCCAGCTGTATAGTCTTCTCAGTAACCAGTTCGTCTCACCTCAACTGCTCTTTCCACGCTCGAGCATGTGTCGTTCGGGCTAAAGTCCGTTGCGGAGAGCTTCCCCACATTCTGTCAGAGGCTCTTTTACGACATTCTTCGTTTTGAGACCCTGCCGCCATTCGGCCTCCCAGGTGCCGCTCTTACGGAAGGGCAGGGTCTCGAGATCACCCTTGCGTAGCGTGACGAATATCGAGACTATCTGCGAGACCTGCATACCTAATCATAGATGATTGGATTCGGATAGACGGCAGAAACGCGTAGGGACATGACACTGAAATGCAGCAATCGCAGTTCTTTGATCAACACTAGAGGCGAAACACTGAAGAGATAGATAGGTAAGTGGAAATCAAAGAGGAGTGGCATTCTATAGAGATGACTGAATTCTGGGGGCAGACGTCAGAGAACTGGACTATATGCCGTGAGATGCTCCGCTAGCTTGGGCAATTCGCAATGACCCATGTTGAGGCCGTAATGTTCATATCGTTTTGATGATCCGTCGTATGTGTGGTCCGATTCCTGGAAGCGCTTACTGGCCGTAGCCACCATCGCCGCCGTTGTTCTGGTAACCACCCTGCTGGCCACCGTAGCCGCCCTGGCTGCCGCCGCGCCAGTTGGAGCCGCCACCACCGTAGCCACCGCCCTGCTGGGACTCGTAGCCGCCACGGCCACCACCTGAGGTATGGTCAGTCAAGGTCTAGATGCATGTATTGAGAGAGGGAAGACATACCGTAACCGCCCTGCTGCTGGCCGCCGTAACGGTCACCGCCTCCGTAGCGGTCGCCGCCGCCGTAGCCGCCACGACCACCACCACCGTATCCGCCGCGGCTCTGGAAGCCACCGCCGCCGCTGCCGCGCTCGGAAGCCTTGTCCACGCGAATGGTACGGCCGTCGAATCTGAAGAGTTTAGTACCTCGTGGCCATGTGGAAGGTTGAAGGCCGAAGCGAGTGCGCAAGTTGTGTTTGCGCATCGTGAAGGATCCGTCGATGATATTGTTGTGACTCACTCGATCTCGTTCATGGCCTTGATAGCTGCATCAGCTTCATCCTCGTTGGAGAAGCGCACGAAGCCGAAGCCACGGCTGCGTCCGGTGTCACGGTCCTTGACGACAACCTGCACATATCGCATCAGTATTTGTGATTGTAGCTCGACTTTTGTGTGTGCGCATGTCTTACAGCTTCCTCAACAACGCCGAACTCCTCGAACTTTGTGCGCAGAGCGACGTCGTCAGTGTGCCAGGCAAGGCCGCTGTTGATATGACGTTAGCACAGATTCACTCGCGCATATTCAGGCAATCTTTACCCAATGAAAAGCTTCGACATGATGATTGATGATTTTTTTGTGAAAAGGTCTGGAGGAGAATAGTTTAGAAGGAGGCTGCAAGATCTTGGTTGAGGATGACGATGGCGGGAGGACGTCGGTTGATGTGAGAAACTCACTTGGGGAATTTGAAGCGGGGGAGGGGAGGACACTTGGACTGAAAGTGGAAGAGAGCTCCGTTGGATGTTGAGCCTCAATTGCTGTGAAGTGCAAACGACTTACCAAGTGACAAACTGTCGAGTGATTGTAAAGGTAGGTTTTTGAGGTTTGGGAGCACTGCTTGACCCGACAAACTGATCTGAAGGAAAAAGTGAGGAATGGAAGCAAGGTGACAGGACAGGCGAGAGCACGTGGAATGTCTCCTCTGCAGCCCAAGACTCAAGCTAGATGCTGCCGGTAAAGGTTGATTCGTGATCCGCAGCAGGATAGGGCGCGCGGCGTGTTCTTTGGACTTGTGATGGTGGGGTCAATCATGGCAGCACACAATTTGAAGACAGCTCACGACATGACACGACACATAGTTTCGAACACAGCGCCTATTCCCCAATACTTCTTGCATTCGACACCAATGGGCGGTGACTATAGTGCCCTGTCACTGCAGTGGGTGGGCCAAGTGCTCTCTTAGCCACGAGCTCGCATGCATGAACAGCCGGTCTGTGACATGCGGCCGTCCTTGAAGAGTGATCTGATGCACCTTTCGGTGTGTTGGATATTTGTCTAAGCGAAGATTGACGAGGACCTTGATTTCTCCTTTGATGCCGCTGCTGCTTGTGTGCTCAGCAGATAGGCTAGCAAAGCGATCAGAGGTCGAGTTAATATCACATGTGCCGTCCATTGCTTGGTACATGCTTCTCTAGCACCCTTTCTTAACCATGTCTCTTTGTGTTCAACGATTTGACTGCATATGGAGCTGCATGTCACTGCAAACACGGAGCAAGAGATACTGCTCAACAGATCGCAGCATCAACACTTACTGTATGTACAGGTAACCTGTGGATCTTGTAAGGCGCAATATGCTGGCTCCTTTCTGTGCAACTCTAATACCGCTCAACGGCAGCGACTAGTGATGATGCATGAATTCTCAAACGATCTCTGGAGGATGTGGCGGCTGCGGGATGCAGTTGCTTGACAGTGACGAGAAAGCTCTTTCCTCCCCAGCACTTCTTCAGGTGCTCAGCATTGGCATCTGCGGGTAAGCGACTTTGGATCACCATATTACCATGACCATGAATCTTTACGAAACATGGATATCAACCAATGGATTGATGGTTTGGAGCAAGCGAAGCCACCTAACGAATCGCCTCTATCCCGCGATCAACCTCATACAACCCGAAAGCGTAGGCGAGGATCTAAGACGAGCTCTTTTCTGGAACCCTTTGCCAATCGCGAAGATCGAGGCATCAAGAACCAACAACCAGTCATATCCTTGAGTTCGTCAAGTTCGGACACAAGCAATGCCGCGTCGGAATCCACATCTTCTCTTTCGTCCTCACCATCGTCCTCGTCATCTGATAAGAAGTACCGAAGGCGACCACGGCATCATACAAAAGCAGAAAAGTATAACCTGACATCGAAATCAAAATCAAAGTCGCAACCGAAGAAGACGAGAAAGAAGGAGAAGGAAAAGGAGAAGAAACCAAAACACGCCCGTCGCAAGAAGCACAAGAGTGAGGCGATCACAGGTCTGGTACAGACTTTCAAGGCCAAGAATGTTCCCAAGGACCGACTCACGGTATTGTTAGGGACTATATCTGCTGTTCATAATAGTTGCTGAGATATACACACAGCTCGACCCTGTAACCAAACTCGGGTTGTATACCAAAGGCCGTTCCTCGATTCCCACTAAGGGCAAAGGCCGTAAGGTACAAGCACTCTTATTGACCCTCCAATGCTGATTCCAGTAGTACCAGATTTGGTTTTCTCCGAGATGAGGTTCTTACAGAAGCCTGAATCTTCAACGAAAGAAGAGTCCAATCCGAAGTCTAAGAAAAAGTCACACAAGAAGAAGCGCCGCCAGACATCTGAGAAAGAGATCTCGAGATATTTCGATCCTGGTGGAGCACGATCCCACGACGACAAGGGAGATCAGAAAAGACACACACCGCCTCATGACACACCAGCGGTTGAGAAGGGTCCGCAATCGGTATCTCCAGTGGTACCAGATCTCCTGGACAAGCCTTTCCTAGGATTCGGAAGCAGAGGCACAAATCCACCCACTACAAGCTACTACAGTTGGTCAGAATCTGGACGAGAAAGCTCAGCACGAGCGAAGCGATTTGCTCCAGATCTTGAGCCACTAGCGCCAGGCCAATTTCAAAGTAGCCGGGCTCGAAAGCAGGGGAAATCCGTCCTCCCCCAACCTGATGTTGTTCGATATCTTTCCGAAGAGCCAGCGATCACTGAACGACATAGCAAGAACCAGTACGAGATGTCTGAGCACGCTCGAGAGATCGACCAAGCTAGCCGCCCACCAACCAAGCCTCAGACCGCCCACAAAGCTGACACCGAAGATATACTTTTACCTGTCTCTGATAAGCATGAGACGTTTGCTCCTGTTGCTGCAAGCCAGGCAGACCAGAGCGCAGTGAGATCAAACAGTACAAAGAAAGATTCGACGGTCCGTGAAGCGGCGTTGGAAGCACCAAACGACGACGAGCATTATAGTGCTGAACCAGCACGACCGAGACCCACCGACAACCGTGTCCGCAAACAGCATTCGGAGCCGTGGGATGAGCTGCTCCAGAGTTGTGAACTTGCAGCTCGACCTCTAATGCCGACATATTACGATGAAGGCCTAGCTCGGTACAGTGCAATTGCTACCCAAGTCCAGCGTACAGCTGCTACCTACGGTCACGCCGATCTCCGACTCTGGAGGACAGACGTTGGTGACTTTCTAGAGCATGACTATCTGGACGATACAGCATTCGTGGCTGAACATGTGGGTTGGACTCAACCCGAAGCCCTTGAATATCGGAAAAAAAGAGCCCCATTCTTTGAAGAGACGATAGATGATGACTTTGAGTCTCTGGACTCAGAAATTGATTGCGAGCTTCCTACAGAGAACGAAGTGGCATGGGAAGAGGGTGATGCTGAGCAACACGATGCAGTACCGGACCACCAGATTGAAGATGGCGAGGCTATGGATGAGCTTGCGATGTTCTGGCAGCCGAACAGATTATATTGATAGTCTCTTGCTTGAACATGGAGAGATTGGTTAGCGATATCTATAACATCGATGAGCATGAGCTGAGCACCGTGAGGTTCGATAGCATGAGAGTGGGGAAGGGCCAGTGCATGGGGGCAAAACAAATTCAGACCTCGGTCAGATGGCTATTGACCGAGCAGTCAGCATCCCAACAACACCCGAGATTGATAATTGTATCAAGACAAGCTGCATGTTTGCATACAGAAGCCAGGCAGTGTGCAGACGTCAATTGACACTGAAAAGCAGCCCGACACAAGCCAGGCCTTCTGTTGGGCGACTGGCAGTTTCCACGCTGGCTCACCGCACCAGCCGCAGGGCTGACCCCACCACGACGGCCAAAGCCGCCGACGCTGCTGTTTTCAAATCTCGCACTGCTCAGGTCGCTCGTCACTTGTCCGCAACGACACGTTCATCACACAACATGTCTTCCCCCAAGTACACCACCCGCTCTGTTGCGGCTCCTCATACCCTTGAGCACCGCATCTACATTGAGAAGGATGGCCAGCCCGTCTCTCCCTTCCACGACATCCCCCTCTATGCCAACGAGCAGCAGACCATCCTGAACATGGTCGTTGAGATCCCTCGCTGGACCAACGCCAAGCAGGAGGTAAGCTGCAGCACTCTCAATGCCTTATACGAGCTCTCTGACACGCTCTTAGATCTCCAAGGAGGAGGCTCTCAACCCCATCAAGCAGGACACCAAGAAGGGCAAGCTCCGCTTCGTCCGCAACTGCTTCCCCCACAAGGGTTACCTCTGGAACTACGGTGCCTTCCCCCAGGTACGTTCGAACACGCATGCAATTGACGCATTGGAGCTCTGCTGACCGCCTCCTCAGACCTGGGAGGACCCCAACGTTACCCACCCCGAGACCAAGGCTCAGGGTGACAACGACCCGCTCGACGTCTGCGAGATTGGTGAGCTCGTCGCCAAGCCCGGTGAGGTCAAGCAGGTCAAGGTCCTCGGTGTCATGGCTCTG